>JAXCGZ010020851.1:142500-151368 GCA_037179515.1 Halocaridina rubra | reverse complement strand
TGGGCAATGACGAGGGAGTTAGCGACCGTTCAGATGGCACTGCTGGAGTGCCACAGCCCATCCTCTCGGCTCTTCTACAACCTTTGTCGCTTCATAATGCCAACTCCCCTACTGCCCCTACCACAGGGCTACCTCTGTAAGATGCAGCCCCATGATAACAGCAGATGCCCATCAGAGCTGTGTCACAATTACTCGCCACTCATTCCTATTACTAGCACGCTCACTTGCTTCCCTCACATCCATACTCCTATCATTAAGGGCTCTCCTTACTCCATCCATCCACCCAAATCTAGGCCTCCCTCTAGCATTTCTCCCATCAACTCTTGCTTTCATCACCTTTTTCAGCAGTCTTTCATCATCCATGCTCTTCACATGGCCAAACCATCTCAGAACATTCATATCTACTCTGGCTGCCAATTCTCTCCTCACACCCATTCTTGCTCTCACCACTTCATTCCTAACCCTATCCAACCGAGATACAAGAATCATACTCTTCAGGCATTTCATCTCAAACACATTTAGTTTCCATCTCTCACTTACTTTCATACACCATAACTCTGATCAATATATCACAGTTGGCACAACCACTTTCTCATACAAAACTTTCTTAATATTCATTTCCAACCCTCTATTCTTCATCACTCCTTTCAATGCACCCAACACTTTACATCCTTCATTCACTCTGTGACACATATCTGCTTCCACTCCACCGTTTGCAGACATAACCGAGCCTAAATACTTAAACTGGTCAACTTCCTCAAGTGTCTCTCCATTCAACATAACATTCAATCCAGCACCATCTTCATTTCTTGTACACCCCATAACCTTACTCTTTCCCACATTCACTTGCAACTTCCTTCTCTCACACACCATTCCAAATTCTGACACTAACTGACACAGCTCCTCCTCTGAATCTGCCACCACCACAGTATCATCTGCAAACAGCAACTGATTCAGCTCCCACTTGTTATCATCCCCATTTACCATTCTCAAACCTCGATTACGCACTCGCTCATTCACCTCTCTTACGACTCCATCAATATACAAATTGAACAGCCATGGTGACATCACATATCCCTGTCTCAGTCCCACACTCATTAGAAACCACTCACTCACTTCATTCCCTACCCTAACCCAAGCTCTACTGCCCTAATACAAACTCTTCACTGCTTGCAACAGTCTACCATCCATTCCTTATAACCTCAAAACATTCCACATTGCCTCTCTATCAATTCTGTCATACGCTTTCTCCAGATCCAAAACTGCAAAATACACATCCTTACCCTTTGCTAAATATTTCTCACATAACTGCCTAACTATAAAAATCTGATCTATACAACCTCTACCACTCCTAAAACCACTCTGCACTCCCGCGATCACATTTTCTGTCTTATCCCTAATCTTATGAATCAGCATCCTGCCGTACACTTTTCCTACTACACTCAACAAACTTATACCCCTAAAATTACTGCATTCATACACATCTCTCTTACCTTTGTATAGGGGCACTATTCAAGCAATCACCCATTCCACTGGCACCATTGACAATATAAAACATATATTAAACACTCTCACTAACCATTCCAATGCAGTCACACCCCCTTCTTTTAACAACTCCGCTCTCATACTATCCATTTCAGGTGCTGTACCTGCTTTCGTTTCATCCAATGCCCTTTTCACCTCCTCTCATGTAATCTCTCTCTCATTTTCATCACCCATTACTGGCACTTGAACACCCCCCACTGCCACTATTGCTGCCTCTCTATCTTCCTCAACATTCAGCAACCACTCAAAATATTCTGCCCATCTTTTCTTTGCATCGTTGCCTCTTAGCATATGTCCATTCACATCTTTCATTGTTTCTTCCAACCTCGATCCACCCTTCCTTACTGTCTTCACTTCTTTCCAAAATTTCTTTTTATTTTCCTCATATGACCTACTAAAATCCTGTCCCCACCTAACATTTGCCAACCTTTTCTCTTTCTCTCCCTTCCACTTGGTTTCAACATTTTTCTCTCTATATCATTCATACTTCTCTCTACTGTTACACTGCAGCCATTCCCCAAAAACCCTTTTTTTTTCTTCCACCTCCAGTTTCACCCCTTCATTCCACCACTCGCTGCTCCTCCTCATGCCACCTACAACAAACTTCTTTCCACACACATCACTTGCATGTACTACTAAAACCTCTTCCACCAACCCCCATTCCTCCCTTAACTTCCCAACTTCTGAATATATATATATATATATATATATATATATATATATATATATATATATATATATATATATATATATATATATATATATATATATATATATATATGTCGGCTACCCCCCAATTTAAGGGGGAAACAGCCAAGGTATATGTATGTATATATATGTAGGCGCCGTGGCTCAATCGGTAGCGTCTCCGACTCTGAGGCGTCAGGTCGAGGGTTCGCGCCCCATCACGGTCTGAGGTTAGCAAGGGCATGCACTCAGCGTAAGGATTACATCTGCCAAAACAAGTCCTTCACAAGAAGGCAACCGTCCTAGCCCTTGGTAGATAAGGGAGTCCGTGACGTAAAACCGGAACAGATAAATATATATATATATATATATATATATATATATATATATATATATATATATATATATATATATATATATATGCATATATATGGACATACATGCAAATATATATATATATATATATATATATATATATATATATATATATATATATATATATATATTATATATATATATATATGTATGTGTATATATATATGTATATATATATATATATATATATATATATATATATATATATATATATATATATATATATATATATATATATATATATATATATATATATATATATATATATATATATATATATATATATATATATATATATGTATGTATGTATATGTATATGATATATATATATATATATATATATATATATATATATATATATATATATATATATATATATATATATATATATATATATATATATATAATGTGTATATATGTATATATATATATATATATAAAAGTGCCCTGTGGGGCGGGCACAATATCAAAGAATAGCCACACCGTATTCCCTGCGTGTCGTAAAAGGCGACTAAAAGTGGACGGGGCGGGGGGACTGGGAATCCCCCCCCTTGTATCAACCTCCTGCGAGACGTCAGAGAAGAAGGGGAGTAGAGGGGAGAATAACTTCTCCCCAGTTTTCCTTCCTTGATGTCGGCTACCCCCCAATTTAAGGGGGAAACAGCCAAGGTATATGTATGTATGTATATATATATATATATATATATATATATATATATATATATATATATATATATATATATATATATATATATATATATATATATATATATATATATATATATATATATATATATATATATATGATAGAAACAGATTAAGAAATAGGATAGCAAATCCAGAGACATAATGTTGTCTCTTGTTAAAGTCACAAAAACCACTTGTATATGTAAATGACCTACCAGAGTCTGTAAATTCATTCATGAATATGTCTGCAGATGATGCAAAGATTGTGAAGAAAGTAAGAAACGAGAACAATGATGGAGAACTTCAGGAAGATCTAAATAATCTCCATGAGTGGGCAGAAAAGTGGCTAATAAAATTCAATGCTTCAAAATGTAAGGTAATGGGAATGGGTATAAGTGCAAGAAGGCCCAAGCTTGACTACTTAGTGGCAGGAGTACAACTTCAAGAGACAGAAAATGAAAGAGATCTAGGAGTAAACATACTGGCAGATTTGTCTCCAGAAATATATATAAATGACACAGTAAGGGGAGTATATGCTTTCTTATCAATTGTAATGGTAGCCTTCAGGCACATGGACATGGAAATGTTCAGAAATATTTATGTAACCTATGTGAGGCTAAAACTTGAATATGCAGCCCTCTTTTGGAATCCGCACTTGAAAACGTACATAGCTAAGCTTGAAAAAGTTCAAAGACATGCCACGAAACTGGTGCCAGAAATACACAATCTCAATTATGATGAGAGGCTGAGGGAATTTGACTTACCA
Source organism: Halocaridina rubra (assembly GCA_037179515.1). Classification (NCBI taxonomy): domain Eukaryota; kingdom Metazoa; phylum Arthropoda; class Malacostraca; order Decapoda; family Atyidae; genus Halocaridina; species Halocaridina rubra. The sequence goes on along the minus strand of JAXCGZ010020851.1, from coordinate 147,308 downwards.
TCACCCGAAGCTTGAAGATTGAGGGGGAATATGGTGACAGTCTTTAAATTTCTTCATTGTTATGATAGAGTGGCTAGGGATCGATATTTTTATATGGCTGACTCTAGAACTAGAGGTAATAGTTTGAAGCTTGCAAGAAAATTTCTTTGCAGGGTGTAAGGCAGTACTTTTTCAGTGTAAGAGTAGTTGATCATTGGAATTCGCTAAGCGAGGAGGTAGTTAATGATAACTCAATCCATAGTTTTAAGAACAGGTATGATAAGTATCACTAAGTCCAAATAGGTAATCACACACACACACACACACACACACACACATCACTAAGTCTAAAAATGGAACCGATCAGGAGACGGGAAGATACGAGCTTTGGGCTCTTGCCCGTAAACACAATTAGGTAATCAATTAGGTAATCACACACACACACACACACACACACACACACACACACACACACACACACACACACACACACACACACACTACTTGATCTAGTGTTCACAGATAATGTGTTGGATATTGAAAAAATTGAGTATGAACCACCAATTGGAAAGAGTGACCACTGTGTGTTGTTGATGGAGTATATCATTGAAGATATTCTTCCTGAGAGTAGAGGCACTGAGGACATGAGGAACTATCCGAAAGGAGATTACATCAAAATGAATGAGCTTTTGCAGTTATTGACTGGAGAACCTTATTTTACAACAAATCTGTACAAGAAATGTATGACATCTTTTGTGAGAAATATGGGAAGATAGTAGATTGCTGCATACCTGTCACCAAAGTAGGTGTAATTCATGCCAGAGAGAAATGGTTCGATAATGGGTGTAAAAGAGCTAAGGAGTGGAGAGACAAATGCTGGAAAAGGTATAGGAGGAGAAAAAACATAAATGCCTGGCAAACCTACAAATGAGCAAGAAATGACTACCTAAGTAAAAGGAGAGAGGCAGAGAGAGACTTTGAGAGGGACATCACCAGGAAGGCTAATGAAAATCCCAAGCTTTTCCACAGCTTTATCAGAGGAAAACTGAAGGTAAAAGAACAGGTTTTAAGGCTAAAGAGAGCGGATGGAAGCATCACTGAGATGGATGAAGAGATCTGCAAAGAATTGAACAAGGAGTTTCAGTCAATATTTACAGTAGAAAATACCCCATCCCCTCAGATTGCAGTGATAGAAGCTCAAGGGCCGGTATTAGAGAACATCAACCTTAAAGCCACAGAGGTATGCAAAGCGCTGATGGATTTAGATGTTCATAAAGCTACAGGTCCTGATGAAATATCCCCTCATGTGCTTAAAAAATGCGCAAACACAATATCAGTGGCACTAAGTATAATATTTAAGGAGTCACTGGAGTCGGGGGAGATTCCAAGATGCTGGAAACAAGCAAATGTGATACCTATCTTCAAAAAGGGAAGGAGGGATACGGCTCTGAACTATAGACCAGTTTCCTTGAGCAGCATAGTTTGCAAAGTTATGGAGAAACTACTAAGGAAACATATCTCTCTTCACTTGGAATCCTTCAACATTTTGTCAGTGAGGCAACATGGCTTCAGAGAAGGTAGATGAACAGTAACAAACATATTAGAATTTTATGATGAGGTAAGCCAAATCTTACAGGAAAGAGAGGGCTGGGCAGATTGCATATTCCTAGACTTCCAGAAAGCGTTTGACACTGTTCCACATGGGAGACTTATTAGGAAGCTGCAATCAATGGCTAGAATAGGTGGAAATGTTTTGGACTGGATAAAAACTTACTTAGAAGGAAGGGAACAGAGGGTTAGAGTAAGACACTCAGTGTCTGAATGGAGAAGAGTTAGTAGTGGAGTTCCACAGGGTTCTGTTTTAGGGCCACTTTTGTTCCTTGTATATGTAAATGACCTACCAGAGTCTGTAAATTCATTCATGAATATGTTTGCAGATGATGCAAAGATTGTGAAGAAAGTAATAAACGAGAACAATGGTAGAGAACTTCAGGAGGATCTAAATAATCTGCATGAGTGATCAGAAAAGTGGCTAATGAAATTCAATACTTCAAAATGTAATTTAATGAGAATGGGTACAAGTGCAAGAAGGCCCAAGCTTGACTACTCGGTGGCTGGAGTACAACTTCAAGAGACAGAAAATGAGAGAAATCTAGGAGTAAACATACTGGCAGATTTGTCTCCAGAAATACATATAAATGGCATAGTAAGGGCAGCATATGCATTCTTATGAAATGTAAGGGTAGCCTTCAGGCACATGGACAAGGAAATGTTCAGAAATATTTATGTAACCTATGTGAGACCAAAACTCGAATATGCAGCCCCCTTTTAGAATCCGCACTTGAAAAAGCACATAGCTAAGCTTGAAAAAGTTCAAAGACATGCCACGAAACTGGTGCCAGAAATACGCAATCTCAGTTATGATGAGAGGCTGAGGGAATTAGACTTACCATCACTCGAAGCTAGATGAGTGAGGGGAGATATGGTGACAGTCTTTAAATTCCTTCAAGGTTATGATAGAGTGGATAGGGATCGATATTTTGATATGGCTGGCTCTAGAACTAGAGGTCATAGTTTGAAGCTTCGTAAGAAAACTTCTTTGCAGGATGTAAGGAAATACTTTTTCAGTGTAAGAGTAGTTGATAATTGGAATTGGCTAAGCGAGGAGGTAGTTAATGCTATCTCAATCCATACTTTTAAGGACAGGTATGATAAGTATCACTAAGTCTAAAATGGAACCGATGAGGAGACGGGAAGATACGAGCTTTGGGTTCTTTTCCGTAAACACAATTAGGTAATCACATTTAGGTAATCACACACACACACACACACACACACACACACACATGCCACGAAACTGGTGCCAGGAATACGCAATCTCAGTTATGATGAGAGGCTGAGGGAATTAGACTTACCATCACTCGAAGCTAGAAGAGTGAGGGGGGGTATGGTGACAGTCTTTAAATTCCTTCATGGTTATGATAGAGTGGATAGGGATCGATATTTTGATATGGCTGGCTCTAGAACTAGACGTCATAGTTTGAAGCTTCGTAAGAAAACTTCTTTGCAGGATGTAAGGAAATACCTTTTCAGTGTAAGAGTAGTTGATAATTGGAATTGGCTAAGCGAGGAGGTAGTTAATGCTATCTCAATCCATAGTTTTAAGGACAGGTATGATAAGTATCACTAAGTATAAAATGGAACCGATGAGGAGACAGGAAGATACGAGCTTTTGCTCTTTCCCGTAAACACAATTAGGTAATCACAATTAGGTAATCACACACACACACACACACACACACACACACACACACACACACACACACACACACACACATATATATATATATATATATATATATATATATATATATATATATTTTTTTTTTTTTTTTTTTTTTCCTGCATCTTGTTTTCTTCGTGACGAGGCCGGAAGAGGGAATTTTTATTTAATATTTTTTTGTCTCGTCCCGGTGTCACAATCATAATATATATATATATATATATATATATATATATATATATATATATATATATATATATATATATATATATATATATATACTTTTTTTTTTAGCAGCAGAGTAATTGAGTATGGTTTGCCAAGTAAAATATACCACTCTAAGTATGACCATATATATCCTGCAAGTTGTGTGTGCAATTTTTACTCTGCTGTTCCAAGTATCCAACCATAATATTTATTTGATGTACAGTAAATGAAAAATACAGACAGAACAAGCTCTAATAAAAACTTCAATATAATTAACTCATTTGTGACTGTGCATCTCTAGGATTAACCTGCACAATCATGTAATAAATAAAATGTATATTGAATATAAATATGCAAGCAGAATGTAGGTCAAACATGCAAAAGACTAGAGCAAAGACTGCAGAACAAAATGAGTAACAATGCATTAAAGAATGGACCATGATAAATAATCAATAGAGGTTGGCCTGCTTCAAATTCTTCATCGATAAAGACAGTCACGCAATATACCTTCCTACCCCTTACAGCCCTCTAACCATTATTCATGCAGTTCTCTCTCTCTCTCTCTCTCTCTCTCTCTCTCTCTCTCTCTCTCTCTCTCTCTCTCTCTCTCTCTCTCTCTCTCTCTCTCTCTCTCTCTCTCAATCTGTTTATGCATCTATTTATCTATCTAATTGTATATCAACCGGTCTATCTATTCACCATTTTGTGTGCCTCATACACACACACACACACACACACACACACACACACACACACACACACACACACACACACACACACACACACACACACACACACACACACACACACGGCCAGGGGTGGGGATGAGCCATCACTACTTGATCTAGTGTTCACAGATAATGTGTTGGATATTGAAAATATTGAGTATGAACCACCAATTGGAAAGAGTGACCACTGTGTGTTGTTGATGGAGAATATCATTGAAGATATTCTTCCTGAGAGTAGAGGCACTGAGGACATGAGGAGGAACTATCCGAAAGGAGATTACATCAAAATGAATGAGCTTTTTGCAGTTATTGACTGGAGAACCTTATTTTACAACAAATCTGTACAAGAAATGTATGACATCTTTTGTGAGAAATATGGGAAGATAGTAGATTGCTGCATACCTGTCACCAAAGTAGGTGTAATTCATGCCAGAGAGAAATGGTTCGATAATGGGTGTAAAAGAGCTAAGGAGTGGAGAGACAAATGCTGGAAAAGGTATAGGAGGAGAAAAAACATAAATGCCTGGCAAACCTACAAAAGAGCAAGAAATGACTACCTAAGTAAAAGGAGAGAGGCAGAGAGAGATTATGAGAGGGACATCACCAGGAAG
>JAXCGZ010020851.1:120000-137500 GCA_037179515.1 Halocaridina rubra | reverse complement strand
GGAACCTGGTTATTAAGTTGTATAAGGAACTCATCAAAATTACCCCAAGCTTCATCCCAGTACGTCAGAATATCATCTACGTATCTGAGCCACATCATGTTGTGTGGCTTGATATCCCTAATAATTTCGGTCTCGAAGTGTTCCATGTATAAATTAGCAAGTATAGGAGAAAGAGGGCTGCCCATACTGCAACCGAATTTTTGTTTGTAAAATTCCCCATTGAAAGTGAAATAATTATTGGTCACACATAATCTTATTAATTTCTCCCATCAACTCTCGCATTCATCACCTTTTTCAGCAGTCTTTCATCATCCATCCTTTCCACATGGCCAAACCATCTCAGAACATTCATATCTACTTTGCCTGCAATTTCTCTCCTCACACCCGTTCTTGCTCTCACCACTTCATTCCTGACCCTATCCAACCGAGATACATCAATCATACTCATCATGCATTTCATCTCAAACACATTTAGTTTCCATCTCTCACTTACTTTCATACCCCATAGCTAGCATTTCTCCCATCAACTCTTGCATTCATCACCTTTTTCAGCAGTCTTTCATCATCCATCCTTTCCACATGGCCAAACCATCTCAGAACGTTCATATCTACTTTGCCTGCAATTTCTCTCCTCACACCCGTTCTTGCTCTCACCACTTCATTCATAACCTTATCCTACCGAGATACTCCAATCATACTCATCATGCATTTCATCTCAAACTCATTTAGTTTCCATCTCTCACTTACTTCCATACCCCATAACTCTGATCCATACATCACAGTTGGCACAATCACTTTCTCATACAAAACTTTCTTAATATTCATTTCCAACCCTCTATTCTTCATCACTCCTTTCAATGCACCCAATAATTTACATCCTTCATTCACTCTGTGACACACACCTGCTTCCACTCCACCATTTGCAGCTATAACCGAGCCTAAATACTTAAACTGATCAACTTCCTCAAGTGTCTCTCCATTTAACATAACATTCAATCCAGCACCATCTTCATTTCTTGCACACTTCATAACCTTACTCTTTCCCACATTCACTCGCAACTTCCTTCTCTCACACACCATTCCAAATTCTGACACTAACTGACACAGCTCCTCCTCTGAATCTTACACTACCACAGTATCATCTGGAAATAGCAACTGATTCAGCTCCCACTCGTTATCATCCCCATCTACCATTCTCAAACCTCGACCATGCACTCGCTCATTCATCTCTCTTACGACTCCGTAGATATACAAACTGAACAGCCATGGTGACATCACACATCCCTGTCTCATTCCCACACTCACTGGAAACCACTCACTCACTTTTATCCCTACCCTAACCCAAGCTCTACTGCCCTCATACAAACTCTTCACTGCATGCAACAATTTACCATTAATTCCATATAATCTCAAAACATTCCACATTGCTTCTCTATCAACTCTATCATACACTTTCTCCAGATCCAAAAATGCAAAATACACATCCTAACCCTTTGCTAAATATTTTTCACATAACTGCCTAACTATAAAAATCTGATCTATACACCCTCTACCTCTCCTAAAACCACTCTGCACTTCCACGATCACATTTTCTGTCTTACACCTAATCTTATAATCCAGTATCCTACCATACACTTTTCCTACAACATTCAACAAGCTTATACCCCTAAAATTACTGCATTCATACATATCTCCCATACCTTTGTATAGGGGCACTATACAAGCAATCACCCATTCCACTGGCACCATTGACAACATAAAGCATATATTAAACACTCTCACTAACCATTCCAATGCAGTCACAGCCCCTTCTTTCAACATCTCCGCTCTCACACCATCCATACCAGGTGCTTTACCTGCTTTCGCTTCATACAAAGCCCTTTTCACTTCCTCTCTTGTAATCTCTCTCTCATTTTCATCTCCCATAACTGGCACTTGAACACCCCCCACCGCCAATATTGCTGCCTCTCTATCTTCCTCAACATTCAGCAGCCACTCAAAATATTCTGCCCATCTTTTCCTTGCATCTTTCCCTCTTAACATCTGTCCATTCACATCTTTCAATGTCTCTTCCATCCTCGATCCACCCTTCCTTACTCTCTTCACTTCTTACTTAAACTTCTTTTTATTTTCCTCATATTACCTACTAAAATCCTGTCCCCACCTAACATTTGCCAACCTCTTCTCTTCCTCTACCTTCCGCTTGGTTTCCACATTTTTCTCCCTATATCTTTAATGCTTCTCCCTACTTTTACACTGCAGCCATTCCTCAAAAGCCCTCTTTTTCTCTTCCACTTTAATTTTCACCCCTTCATTCCACCACTCGCTGCCCCTCCTCATGCCACCTCCAACAAACCTCTTCCCACACATATCACTTGCATTTCCCACCAAACATTCTTTCATCAACCCTCATTCCTGTTCTAACTCCCCAACTTCTCTTTCTTTCACCCTGTCATATGCCACTTTCAACCTGTCCTGATATTCCTGTCTCTTCTCTGGCTTTTTTAACTCTTCCACCTTCACCATTTCCCTTCTACATCCCCCCACTCTGTTTCCCCACTCTTTTGCTACTACCACTTTTGCTTCAACCAAAATATGATCAGACATCCCAGCAGCCAAACCCCTAAATGCATGCACATCTTTCACTCTACCAATCATGCTCTTTGCTACCAACACATAATCCATCAATGCTCTTTCTTTCACTCTTCCATTTGCCACTCTCATCCATGTATACTTATTTATTCACTTCTTCTTGAAAAAACTATTACCTATCACCAACTCTTGCTCCACACACATATCTAACAGTCTCTCGCCACTCTCATTCCCACCTGGTACCCCATACTTTCCTACAATACCGTCTACCTCTCCATCACCCACTCTGGCATTCAAGTCACCCAACACGACTACATAGTTCCTTCTACTCAGACCATCCACACACCTAGTTAACTCATTCCAGAATTCATCCCACTCTTCCTCACTTCTCTCACATCCTGACCCATACACACCAACAAAAGCCCAACATTCCCTACCTATCCTAGCCCTCACCCACATTAGCCTAGATGACTCTTCTTTCCATTCCACTACCTTATATACCATCCATTCACTCAGCAATAATGCCACACCTTCTCTCGCTCTCCCCCTTTCAACTCCAGATACCCTACCCGTCACATCACCAAATGCCACTTCTCCTTTTCCTTTCATCTTCGTCTCACACAATGCCAACACATCCATCCTCCTCCTACCAAACATATATCCAATCTCACATCTTTTGCTCTCTATTGTACTACAACCACGCACATTTAGACACCCCAAAGCTAGAGTTTGGGGAGAAGTTATTCTCCCTTCTACTCCCCTTCTTCTATGACGTCTCGTGGAAGGTTAATACAAGGGGGGAATTCCTAGTCCCCTCGCCCCATCCACTTTTAGTTGCCTCTTACAACATGCAGGGAATACGTTGGGGCTCTTCTTTGATGCTGCGCCTGCCACCACAGGGCACAGCATCAAATATATATATATATATATATATATATATATATATATATATATATATATATATATATATATATATATATATATATATATATATATATATATATATATATATATATATATATATATATATATATATATATATATATATATATATACATCAAGAATCTTTCATATGTTGTATGGGATTGGATAAAATAACTTCTGGCAAGTTTTCTCATTGCATATTTTAACCTACCCCGATATTTATTCGCTTCCTTCACTATATGACTTACCTCCGCATCCACTCTTCCATTCCTTCATACATGCGATCCCAGATATGTAAAACTCTCAACTTCACTCTCCTACATTCAATATGCCAACATTAACACTCCTCGCGCATCTCATAATTTTACTTTTACTAATATTCAATTGCAACTTCCTTCTTTCACACATCCTAATAAACTCAGTCACCAAACAATTCAGTTCATTCTCAGTATCAGCCACCAGTTCTGTGTCATCCACGAATAGCAACTGCTTCAATCTCCACAACCTTCCATACTCACCCAGTAATTCCAAGCCCCTGTCTAATACTCTTTCACTTACTTCCCTTCCCACTCCATCCATATACTCATTAACAAACACGGCAACATTATATAACTTTGACGTAACCCTACATTCACCCCAAACAAATTATTTCCGACTTACACATGGTCTACTATTGGTGTAAAAACTCATGACTGCATTCAGCAACTTCTATTAATTCCATGCACTCGCAACACACTCCACACCTCTCTATCAACCCTGTCATGCACTTTCTCTAAGTCCATAAAAGCTCAAAATGTGTCCCTACCTTTCTCTAAGAACTTCTCACACACCTGTCTTACCACAATCACCTGATTCACACATCCTCTTCCTTTCATGAATGCACGCTGTTCTTCCTCAGTCTCTCAGTACCTTTCCTAATTCTCTTGATTAACACTCTTTCATCTATTTTACCAACTACAATCAATAAACTAAGTCCTCTAAAACTACTACACTCATGCTTATCTCCTTTCCCTTTATGTGGTGAAATGCACATTCACTCCTTCAATCAAATGGGACCCTCCATTCCAAAAAAACATATGTTCAACGACCTAACCATCTGTTCTACTAATGCCTCTTCACCTCTTGACAAGCATTCTACATGACACCCATCTATCCCAAGTGCTTTACCTCCTTTCATTGCTCTTAATGCCAAATATACCTCCAACTTTGTTATTTCTCTATCATTCTCATCACCTAACATTGGCATTCTCCATTCATTTACAATATCCACAACTTCTGCTTGTTTATCATCTTCTTTATTTGGCTGTTCCTTGAAATACTCAGCCCATCTCTCTCTCACCTTTACTTCGTCTACAAGCGGTTGCCCAACTGCTCCTTTCACCCTTTCCTCACCACTAGACTCACCTCTCCTCACTCTTTTCACTTCCTTCCAAAACATCTTTTTAATTCCTTTCAAAGTCTCAGCTAAGTCCCTACCCCATTTTACACCCACTTATATCTTTGCGTATCTCACCACACGCTTTGAAGCTAAACTCATTTTTGCACTATGCCTTTCATATGCCTCACCATTAGGATGCATCTAGGACTGGTCCAGACAGTTCTGGGTTGAGTCTTACTTCAGGATGGCTCTTTCCTCATGCCTACATCTACACTGAATATTCTGGCGTATTCATTATACATCTCTTGCTATTCCGTTACACATGACAAGTCACAACATTCCCCACATATGTCTCTTTTTCTCTCTTTTTTCCTCACATTTGTTATTATTTATGGAAGGTCCACAGGTAATGGCCCCCAGTACCAGGCATAGAGGGGTGCGAAGAATCTCCGGGGATTGTGTTGACTCCACTATTGGCTTGAGGGCAGACACGTCTGGTGGTAGTAATGGTTCTGCACATAACCTTGCACCTCCCAATAGATCTGCTTCTTTCACTCTTCACTATTCTAACATTTTTGGGCTGTACTTTCCTCCCTAACCTCCTCCTGCTATCTGAAACCCAGCTGTCTATACATGCTTCCACTAACCCATTTCAAATCTCTCACTATAATCTGTATACTCGTTTTCATTCCAAAGGTGGGGTCTCTGCCTACTGCAACATTAACACTCCTACTGCGAGGCTCATAGGCCTTGAATCTCCCGACTTTGATGTTCTCTTGCTAAAAGTCTATCTTTCCACTACCACTATCTTCCTTTGCTTCTGCTACTGTTCTCCAAACTCCACCAAGTCCTTGCTATCTTCTCACCCACATGCCGAAGTTTTCTACATTGGAGACTTTAATGTACACCACAGTGAGTGGCTTCATTCTTCTCACACTGAAGTGGGAGTAAGTGAGGCCCTTGCATTCTCTATTAATCATGATCTGGAGCAAATTATCAAACATCCTACTCGTGTTCCTGATCGTAACGAACATGCAGCAAACACTCTTGACCTATTTTTTACTTCTAACCCTTCAAAGTACTCTTATTCTGTACTTTCCCCTCTTGGTAAATCTAATCACTCTATGATCTCAGTCTCTTCCAGTTTTGCGCCCCCTCCACCAATCCCTCCTACTCAGCGCCGCCTTTGGCAGTTTGAGCATACCCAACATGAATATATGCGTAACTTCCCCTTTGACTTCCCATGAGATGATTACTGCTTTCGGTCACGCAACCCTGATGAGGTAGCTCTAAAAGTTGCCGAGATTATGACCGCAGGAGTGGAGGTGTACATCTCCTCTTCTATAAAAACTTTCTCTCCCCCTAAACCTTGGTATGACCGTGCCTGCTCCATGGCTATCCAAGCTAGGAATCGGGCACACTGATCTTACCAAACCTTTCCTTCCGATTTAATTCGCTCTGCTTTTATTGTTGCTAGGAATCACTGTACTGCTCAGATTCGGAGGTCTAAGGCTTCCTTTATAAGAAGGAAAGTTGATGGCCTTAACTCCTATCCCACTGACAAATGCTTCTGGTCCTTAGCCAAAACCCTCTCCAAAAACTTCTGTAACTCAAGCTTTCCTCCTCTCAGTCATTCTGATGGTTCTATAGCTTGCTCTCCCACTGACAAAGCCACTCTCTTTGGCACTCAATTTTCTGCCCACTCTTCTATAAACAATTCCAGAGCACCTGTTCCTCAATCTTTACCCTTCTCTAACCCTAGGCCCTCCCTTATCCTTTTTTCATGCAAAGTTCATAAGGTTCTTCGCTCGCTAAAGATAAACAAGGTATCTGGTCCCGATGGTATCCCTGCAAGGTTCCTTAAAGAGTTTGCAGATGAACTGGCTCTCGTGCTTTGCCGTCTTTTTCGCCTCATTCTGTCAACCAGTATCTATCCTTCATCTTGGAAACACACTGTAGTTCTACCTGTTCCTAAGAAGGGTGACTGCTCTATTCCTTCAAACTACCGACCTATTGCCCTAATTTCCCCCATTGCTAAAGTTTTCAAAACTTTGCTCAATGCTCATTTCTTGAAATGCCTTATCTCCGATCACCAGTATGGCTTCCGCAAGGCAAGATCCACTGGTGATATCCTGTCCTGTCTTACTCATGTATGGTCATCTTTCCTGGGGAACTATGGGAATCCTTTTTCATCGCCCTTGATATCTCTAAGGTTTTTGACAGAGTCTGGGACAAGGCTCTGTTGGCCAAACTCCCTGCCTATGGCTTTACCCCTTCATTCTGTTCTCTGATTTCCAGTTTTCTTACTGACCCTTTTATATCTGTAGTTGTTGATGGCACGACATATAGCCCTTTCTCTGTTACCAGTGGTGTTCCACAGAGCTCTGTTCTTTCACCTACTCTGTTCCTTCTCTTCATTTATGATCTTCTACAATCCCCATATTCCTCTCTTCTTCATGCCTTTGCTGGTGATTCTACCCTTCACTTTTCCTCTGCCTTTTCTTCATAACCTTCATCTCCTACTCGTAATCAGTCTTGTATCACTCATTCTTCTACTCTCAACTCCGATTAGTAGAGAGTATCTGGGTGGGGCACTCAAAATTTAGTTAAATTCAGTGCCTCCAAGACAGTTTCTGGCTATCTCTTTATCTTCTTCTCCTCATGATAACCCTATTGTCTTCAAAAGTAACGAAATTTACCCTCTTAATTCTATCAACATATTAGGAATTCAAATAGCCTCTAACTTGTCTTGGAGGAATCACATAATCCAAATTTCCAAATCTTCGTCCAAAAAGTTGGGGGTTTAGTTTCGTTATCGTCATTACTTTTCCTCTTTACAGTTACTTAAAATTTATAAAGGTCTTATCCGTCCCTGCTTAGAATACTGCTCACACATCTGGGGTGCTTCTTCTTATACTTATCTCCTTAATGGGGTTGAATTTAAGGCAGTCAGACTAATGAATGATCCTTCTCTACTTCTAACCTGGATTCTCTTTCTCTTCGCCGTAAGGTATCTTCCCTTTCTCTTTTCTATCACTAATACTTCCATCGCTGCTCTGATGAGTTGGCGAGTTGCATCCCTCCTCCACTGTCGAGGCCGCGTAACACTTGCCAAGCTGCCTCATCTCACAGGTACTGTGTGGACATTTGTAGCTTGCGGATTGGTCGGTGCAGCGACCTCTTCTGCCCATCTACCTCCAGACTCTGGAACTCTCTTCCTCCTTCTGTCTTTCCTAATTCTTATGAACTATCATCCTTCAAAAAGCAGATCTATCAGCATCTCAGGGCCTAGTCCTCCATATCTCTGGGTTCTGTGTACTTTGACTGCTTTTTTTGTCTGTCATTTTCCTCTGTGTGATATTACCTCATCTCTGCCTTGTCCTTAACCTTTTTCTTTTCCTTTGTCTTGGTATTTTCTCGTGTTGGGCCTTTATTGATGAGGGCAGATTCTGCCTGTCCCGATGTCACACTCTTAAAAAAAAATCTGCAACCATACCTCATATGTCTGCTTTTTTATGGCGACTACTGCACTCACCTCTTCATTCCACCAATCACTACCTTCCTTTTACTTCCACCGGTTTGTCTTCTTCCACAAACTGCCTCTGCACACCTCATAACTTCCTTCTCGAAATAACACCATTCTTCTTCCAATCCTTCCTCCACTCTGACTTTCACTACATTCCACACATTCATCAGACTAACCTCATACTCAGTCTTTTTCTTATTCAGTTCACTTACTTTTAGGACCTCTCTTCCTCTATTGCTTCTCTTTTTTCTCCACTTTTCTCCCACTCTCACTCTAAATTTCAGTAAATAATGATGAAATATTCCACCACTAGCTCCTCTCAGTACATTCACATCCAATACATTTCTAGTCACCTTGTCCACCACAACATAATCCATTGATGCTTTGCCAACTACTCTTCAATATTGGCAATTAATATATCTCTCTCAGTGTACTTTTTTATCATTTTCTCTCCACTGTCATTCCGACCATGTACTCCATGGTTCTTAGTTACACCATCCACTTGCTCATTCCTTACTCTAGCATTCAAATTTCCCATCGACACCACATTCACATTCAACCACAAGTCTTCCACAAACTTGTTCAGTTTCATCCAAAATTCTTCTCTTCATTCCTCACTCCTTTCACTGCCAGGGCCATATGCACTCAAAAACAACCAAACCTCTCATCCCAGTCTCATATTAGCCACTATTATTCATGGTGATATTCCTTCCAATGCACCTCACACTTACCAACCGAACCACTCCCTCACTTCCTCGCCCTCTCTCAACTCCTGTCACCCTACCACACTCCCTAATGTCACCACACACACACACACACACATGGCACGGGAGAAAAAATGTAGGATTTTGAGTATGGGAGATTGTAATCATAAAGAGATAGATTGGATAAATCTTGACCCACACAGTGGTGAGGACTCATTCGGGGCAAGATTCCTAGATTGCGTACAAGGGAATTTCCTACACCAACATCTAATGGAACCAACGAGGGCCAGGGGTGGGGATGAGCCATCACTACTTGATCTAGTATTCACAGATAATGTGTTGGATATTGAAAAATTGAGTATGAACCACCAATTGAAAAGAGTGACCACTGTGTGTTGTTGATGGAGTATATCATTGAAGATATGCTGACTGAGAGTAGAGGCACTGAGGACATGAGGAGGAACTATCTAAAAGGAGATGACATTAAAATGAATGAGCTTTTTGCAGTTATTGACTGGAGAACCTTATTTTACAACAAATCTGTACAAGAAATGTATGACATCTTTTGTGAGAAATATGGGAAGATAGTAGATTGTTGCATACCTGTCACCAGAGTAGGTGTAATTCATGCCAGAGAGAAATGGTTCGATAATGGGTGTAAAAGAGCTAAGGAGTGGAGAGACAAATGCTGGAAAAGGTATAGGAGGAGAAAAAACATAAATGCCTGGCAAACCTACAAATGAGCAAGAAATGACTACCTAAGTAAAAGGAGAGAGGCAGAGAGAGACTATGAGAGGAACATCACCTGGAAGGCTAAAGAAAATCCCAATCTTTTCCACAGCATTATCAGAGGAAAACTGAAGGTAAAAGAACAGGTTTTAAGGCTTAGGAGAGTGGATGGAAGCATCACTGAGACAGATGAAGAGATCTGCAAAGAATTGAACAAGGATTTTCAGTCAGTATTTACAGTAGAAAATGCCCCACCCCCTCAAATTGCAGAGATAGAAACTCAAGGGCCGGCATTAGAGAACATCAACCTTACAGCCACAGAGGTATGCAAAGCGCTGATGGATTTAGATGTTCATAAAGCTACAGGTCCTGATAGCATATCCCCTCATGTGCTTAAAAAATGCGCAAACTCAATATCAGTGGCACTAAGTATCATATTCAAAGAGTCACTGGAGTCAGGGGAGATTCCAAGATGCTGGAAACAAGCAAATGTGATACCTATCTTCAAAAAGGGAAGGAGGGATACGGCTCTGAACTATAGACCAGTTTCCTTGACCAGCATAGTTTGCAAAGTTATGGAGAAACTACTAAGGAAACATATCTCTCTTCACTTGGAATCCTTCAACTTTTTGTCAGTGAGGCAACATGGCTTCAGAGAAGGTAGATCAACAGTAACAAACTTATTAAAATTCTATGATGGGGTAAGCCGAATCTTACAGGAAAGAGAGAGCTGGGCAGATTGCATATTCCTAGACTTCCAGAAAGCGTTTGACACTGTTCCACATGGGAGACTTATTAGGAAGCTGCAATCAATGGCTAGAATAGGTGGAAATTATTTAGAATGAATAAAAACTTACTTAGAAGGAAGGGAACAGAGGGTTAGAGTAAGACACTCAGTGTCTGAATGGAGAAGAGTTAGTAGTGGAGTTCCACAGCGTTCAGTTTTAGGGCCACTTTTGTTCCTTGTATATGTAAATGACCTACCAGAGTGTGTAAATTCATTCATGGATATGTTTGCAGATGATGCAAAGATTGTGAAGAAAGTAAAAAACGAGAACAATGGTAGAGAACTTCAGGAGGATCTAAATAATCTGCATGAGTGGTCAGAAAAGTGGCTAATGAAATTCAATACTTCAAAATGTAAGGTAATGAGAATGGGTACAAGTGCAAGAAGGCCCAAGCTTGACTACTTGGTGGCTGGAGTACAACTTCAAGAGACAGAAAATGAGAGAGATCTAGGAGTAAACATACTGGCAGATTTGTCTCCAGAAATACATATAAATGGCATAGTAAGGGCAGCATATGCATTCTTATCAAATGTAAAAGTAGCCTTCAGGCACATGGACAAGGAAATGTTCAGAAATATTTATGTAACCTATGTGAGGCCAAAACTCGAATATGCAGCCCCCTTTTGGAATCCACACTTGAAAAAGCACATAGCTAAGCTTGAAAAAGTTCAAAGACATGCCACGAAACTGGTGCCAGAAATACGCAATCTTAGTTATGATGAGAGGCTGAGGGAATTAGACTTACCATCACTCGAAGCTAGAAGATTGAGGGTGGATATGGTGACAGTCTTTAAATTCCTTCATGGTTATGATAGAGTGGATAGGGATCCATATTTTGATATGGCTGGCTTTAGAACTAGAGGTCATAGTTTGAAGCTTCGTAAGAAAACTTCTTTGCAGGATGTAAGGTAATACTTTTTCAGTGTAAGAGTAGTTGATAATTGGAATTTGCTAAGCGAGGAGGTAGTTAATGCTATCTCAATCCATAGTTTTAAGGACAGGTATGATAAGTATCACTAAGTATAAAATGGAACCGATGAGGAGACGGGAAGATACGAGCTTTGGGCTCTTTCCCGTAAACACAATTAGGCAATCACACACACACACACACACACACACACACACACACACACACACACACACACACACACACACACACACACACACACACACACAGGAAAGCTCTCTTCTTTTCATTTTTTCCCTTGCTTCTGGAATCTCGTTACCTCTTCTTAAAATAAGTTCACTCTTTCCATCTCTCTCCAATATCAGGCTCAACACTGTCCCTCCATCCATAGGTTCTGATTGCTTAGTAACCAGCCCAAGCCTGGCCAAATGCTCCACTACCTCAGACGATGTTCATTCAAAATAAACTTAGCACGAGGGTCTGCCCCTCTCTTTCTTTATCTCTTACTTTATTTAATATTCGTGCTTTTCCCTCCAATTCCCTTATATCCTTAATTCCCTCCCCTTTTTTCCCCTCCTATCCCATCCCATCCTAAAAAAAAAAAAGACGATGTTAAATCGTTTCATCCTCTACTTAATAGTCAATATATGAATTTGTAGCCTCCTCTATCACTTTCTCTTTCCTCAAGACTGTCTTGAGGATCATTGTCATAATTTGGGATGCAGAACACAACCAAGAACCCAACCTTGTGAAGCAATAGGTTCTACCTCCATATTTCACCAGCTGGCACTTCAGTAGCTTGCCTGCTACATAAATTTGAAGATAGGCTGACTTTAACCCCACAGTAATTGAGACCCCATTCATCTACTGCCATATATCAATGGAATCAGCACCAGAATACCACCTCATGTATGCATTAAGCTCGCATAAATTCAACATATGTTGACCCTTATATTTTATCGGCTATTCTACTGCCATTTACGGCAAAACTTTGCTCTCCTCCTCCTCCATCCAAGAATATAACTTCATTCTCCATTCATAAATGTCACTTCACCAAACTGACTGATCACATCCATCCTCTTTACTAGCTCAGTGCCATCAATAAATGCATTAAAAACAAGGCCCTAACTCGTAATTGGATGCACTGTACTAATAACTCCACTTCTCAGGTACTCTCACACGTAATTTCTCTTCTGTTGGCAGTCACCAACTCCTTTCCTGTCAAAATCATAAAGGACTTTAAAAACAGTCACTACATCCCTCCTCATTCTTCTAGTTTCGAGTAATGGTAGGTCTAATTTGCTCAGCCTCTCCTCAAAACTGATATTACGTATTTCTAGCTCCAGTTTTGTAGCATGTCTTTGAATTTTTTTCCAGCTTATTTATGTGCTTTTTCAAGTGCGTATTCCAAAAGAGGGCTGTATATTCAAGCATTGGCCTCACGTAAGTAACATAATTATTTCTGAATATTTCTTTGTCCATGCGTCTGAAGGCTGCCCTTGCATTTGCTAAGAAAGCATATGCTGATATTACTATTCCTTTTATATACATTTTCGGAGACAAAGCAGCCAATATGTTTACTCCTAGATCTCTTTCATGCTCCGTCTTTTGAAGTTCTGCTCCTGTTATTGAGTATCCATGCTTGGGCTTCTCGCACTTGTACCCATTCTCACTACCTTATATTTTAAAGTACTGAATTTCATTATACACTTTCCTGACCACTCATGAAGACTATATTGGTTTATCTGACGTTCTCTAGCATTGCTCTCGTCTCTTACTTTTTTCACATTTCTTACATCATCTGCAAAACATATTCCAGTATGAAAATTCAGACTCTTATAGGTCACTTATATATACAAGGAACAAATGTGGCCCTAAAACTGAACCCTGTGGAACCCCCTGCTAACCCTTCTCCATTCTGACACTGAGTGTCTTACTCTAACCCTCTGTTCCCTTCCTTCTAAGTAAGGTTTTATCCGTTCCAAGACATTTTCACCTATTCTTGCCCATGTTTGCAGCTATTTAATAAGCCTCCCAATTGGAAGCGCAACATATGCCTTCTAAAAATGTAGGAATACGCAATCCGCTCACCCCTGTCTTTCCTGTAAGATCCAGCTTACCTCATCATAAAAGTCTAATAAGATTGTTGATGTTGATCTGCCTTCTCATAAGCTATATTGTCTCACTGACAAAAAGTTGAAGGATTCCAAGTGAAGAAAGAGGTGTTTTATTAGTAGTTTCTCCATAAAATTGCAGACTATGCTCGTTAAGGAAACTGGTCTATTGTTTAGAGCAGTATCCCTCCTTCCCTTTTTAAAAATAGGTACCACTTTCGCTTATTTCCAACATCTTGGAATCTCCCCAGATTTCAACGACTTTTCATATATGATACATAGCACCACCTATATTGATTTGATTCGGCGCATTTTTTATGTAAGTAAGGGGATACATTAGCAGGACATGTTGCTTTATGGACATCTGACTCTATCAAGGCTTTGCATACTTTTTCATCTAATACCGGTCCATGATCTACTATCCCTGGAATCTGAGGGGGTGGGGTATATTCTGCTGTAAATACTGACGAAAACTCCTTGTTCCGTTCTTCAAAAATCTCTTCATCCGTCTCAGCGATGCTTCCTTTTGCTCTCTTTAACTTTAAAGCCTGTTCTTTGACCTTTAGTTTTCCTCAGATAAAGCTGTGGAAATGTTTAGGATTTTATCTAACCTCCTTGCTTATATCCTTTTCATAATCTCACTATGCCTCTCTTATTTTACTTAGGTTATAATTTCTTGCTCTTTTGTACGTCTGTCAGGCATTTATGTGTTTCTCCTCCTATACCTTTTCCAGAATTGAATTTTTCACTCCTTAGCTCTCTTACACTCATTACTGAAGCATTTATCTCTGGCATGAATAACTCCTATTTTGGGGGAAGATATGCAACGAGTGACTATGTTCTCATAGTCCTCACATAAGATTTCGTGCATTTCTTGTACATATTTGTTGTTAAATAAGGTCCTCCAGTCAATAATGCAAGGAAAGATCATTAATTTTATTTTAATCTCTATTAGGGTAGTTCCTTCTCGTGTCCTTTTCAGTATCCCTATATCCAACAAATTATCTGTGAATACTAGTTCAAGCAGTGATGGCTCCTCCCCACCCCTAGCCTTCGTTTATGTGTAATTATCTAATTGTAATTAACTAATAGTGCTCACTGGAAAGAGTCCTATGCTCGTAATTCCTCATACCCCGGTCAGTTGTATTTTTGTACTCAGTGACTCTTGTCATATTTGTCCTTAAAACTATGAACTGAGTTAGCATTAACTACCTCCTCTCTAAGCAAATTCCAAAAACTCAATTACTCGTACACTAAATAAGAGTTTCCTTACATCCTGCAAAGAATCTTTTCTACAAAGCTTCAGACTATGACCTCTAGTTCTAGAGCCAGCCATATTAAAATATCGATCCCAATCCACTCTGGCAAAATCATGAGGGAATTTAAAACCAGTCACAATTCCCCTCCTCACTCATCTAGCTTTGCGTGATGGTAAGTCTATTTCCCTCAGACTCTCCTCATAACTGAGATTGAATATTTCAAGCACCAGTTTCGTAGCATGTCTTTACATTTTTTCCAGCTTATTTATATGCTTTTCCAAGGGAAGACTGGAAAACGGGGCTGCATATTCAAACTTTGGTCTCACAATTCCTTGTCCATGTGTCTGGAGGCAGTCTGAGGGGTGTATATGTGCACACGTGTGTGTATGTGTGCTCACGTGTGCGTGTGCGTGTGTGTGTGCACACACGTATGTATGTATGTATGTATGTATGTATGTATGTATGTATGTATGTATGTATGTATGTATGCATGTATGTATGTGTGTATGTAAGAATATCATGTGCAATATGATATATCCTATTTGTAAATGATACGTATATGATATCGAAAACTGGAGAGGTTAGCAACACATAATTGACGCTCATGTTATCGACAAGCACAAATCCGTGTTAGCCAGATATTTGACTAACCTACAATGACCAACTAAAACCAGTTTCAAGGTGGTGGGGGAAGTAACTGTGTGTCACGTAAATATGTCAGTTATGATAGATGTTAGCTACACTGGATCTTATTACACATAATCTTTTCCTCTTATACGACATTTACATCCTATATCATGAAGCGTAATAACACTCGAATCCTAATTCTCGTTGAACGAGATTTACTTCACTTTCATAGAAATTGTGTTTTTCTCAAATGCATCCAATAACAGGTACTTCGATGTATAAAAGAAGGAGACTAACTGGTCGAAGTAAAAGGAAAGGTAGAGAATGGTGGAATGAGAGGTAAGTGCAGTAGTGGCTGAAAAGAAGCAGACTTATGAGATATAGTTGCAGGTAGGTAATGTAGAGACATATGAAAGGTATTGTGCAAAGACGATGTTAGCGAAGCACGTGGTGAGGGAGGCAAAGAGAGAAGCGGATGTAAGATGGGGCAAATGTTTGTTTGAGAATTTTGAAAGGAATAAAAAGATGTTTTGGAAGGAAGTGAAAAGAGTGAGGAAAGGTGAATGTGGTAGGGAGGAGAAGGTGAAAGGAGCAGATGGGCAATTGCTAGTGGATGAAATAAAGGTGAGAGAGAGATGGGCTGAATATTTCAAGAATCTGCTGAATGAGGAAGATGATAAAGAGGCAGAGATTGTCGTTTTGGGAAACGAATGGAGAATACCAATGTTAGGAGATGAAAATGATACAGATATAACAAAAGAAGAGGTACGTTTGGTATTAAGAACATCGAAAGCAGGTAAAGCACCAGGGATAGATGGGTGTCATGCTGAATGCTTGTCAAAAGGTGGGGAGGCATTAGTAGAATGGATGATTAGGTTGTTGAATGCATGTTTCAGGAAAGGGAGGGTCCCAGTTGATTGGAACAGTGCATGTGTAGTTCCACTTTACAAAGGGAATGGAGATAATAATGAGAGTAGTAGTTTTAGGTGAATTAGTTTGTTGAATGTAGTTGGTGAGGTATATGGAAGAGTGTTAATTGAGGAAATTAGGAATAGTCCTAAGAGACTGATTGGGGAAAAACAGTGTGGGTTCAGGAGAGGAAGAGGATGTGTGCATCAGGTGCTTGCGGTAAGACAGGTGTGTGAGAAGTTCTTGGAGAAAGGTAGGGACACTTTTTGGGCCTTTATGGCTTTAGAGAAAGTGTATGAGAGCGTAGATAGAGA
This sequence comes from Halocaridina rubra, assembly GCA_037179515.1. Taxonomy (NCBI): domain Eukaryota; kingdom Metazoa; phylum Arthropoda; class Malacostraca; order Decapoda; family Atyidae; genus Halocaridina; species Halocaridina rubra. The sequence continues at coordinate 120,729 of JAXCGZ010020851.1, read as the reverse complement.
GGGGTTGTGGAGGGTGTTGCGACTGTATGGAATAAGTGGCAGTTTGTTGAATGTGGTGAAGAGTTTTTACATGAATAATAGAGCATGCGTGGGACTTGGGAATGGTATGAGTGATTGGTTTGAGGTGAATGTTGGGTTATGTCAAGGTTGTGTTATGTCGCCACGGTTGTTTAATGTGTATATGGATGGAGTGGTAAGGGAATTAAATGAAAGAGTATTAGACAGAGGCTTGGAACTTAGTAGTGGACACTGAGTCAGTTGCTATTTGTGGATGATATTGTACTGGTGCCTGATACTGAAAATGAATTGAATTATTTGGTAACTGAGTTTATTAGTGTGTGTGAATGAAGGAAGTTGCAGGTGAATATTGGTAAAAGTAAAGTCATGAGATGCACAAGGAGTGTTAATGTTGGCAGATTGAATGTAGGAGTGAATGGAGAATCGCTTGAAGAAGTTGAAAATTTTAAGTATCTGGGGTTGCATGTATCAATGAGTGGATGAGTGGATGTAGAGGTAAATTACAGAGTGAAGGAAGCAATTAATTGTCTAGGTGGGTTGAAAAGAGTAATGAGAAATAGATGTTTGGGAAAGAATGCAAAGAAAAGGATATATGAAGATGTAATTGTGCCGACAGCACTGTATGGAGCACAGACTTGGAATGCAAGAGAGGAGGAAAGGAACAAGTTGAATGTAATGGAGACGAGGTGTTTGAGAGGTATGATTGGTGTA
>JAXCGZ010020851.1:110000-115000 GCA_037179515.1 Halocaridina rubra | reverse complement strand
ACAGAGACTAAGTTGAGTGAGGACATAAACAGTGTCTCAGTTTTTCCTAAGGGCTTCAGAATACTAAGGGTCGAAAGATCTGAGAGGACTGGTGGAGGGATAGCACTGCTCATAAGTGAGAGGATTCAAGTTGAAGAAATAAACTTGGCTATAGAAAGTGAGTTCAGGGAATTTCTTGTTGCTCGCATAAATACTGGGTCAGAGAGCACTATAATAATTGTTGTATACAACCCACCAAGGAACCAAAATAGGCTTGAAATTTATGAGGAAAGTCATATAGGTACTATTGAAGTCATAAACTCAGTTGTTAACATGGCACGGGAGAAAAAATGTAGGATTTTGATTATGGGAGACTTTAATCATAAAGAGATAGATTGGATAAATCTTGACCCACACAGTGGTGAGGACTCATTTGGGGCAAGATTCCTAGATTGCGTACAAGGGAATTTCCTACACCAACATGTAATGGAACCAACAAGAGCCAGGGGTGGGGATGAGCCATCACTACTTGATCTAGTGTTCACAGATAATGTGTTGGATATTGAAAATATTGAGTATGAACCACCAATTGGAAAGAGTGACCACTGTGTGTTGTTGATGGAGTATATCATTGAAGACATTCTTCCTGAGAGTAGAGGCACTGAGGACATGAGGAGGAACTATCTGAAAGGAGATTACATCAAAATGAATGAGCTTTTTGCAGTTATTGACTGGAGAACCTTATTTTACAACAAATCTGTACAAGAAATGTATGACATCTTTTGTGAGAAATATGGGAAGATAGTAGATTGCTGCATACCTGTCACCAAAGTAGGTGTAATTCATGCCAGAGACAAATGGTTCGATAATGGGTGTAAAAGAGCTAAGGAGTGGAGAGACAAATGCTGGAAAAGGTATAGGAGGAGAAAAAACATAAATGCCTGGCAAACCTACAAAAGAGCAAGAAATGACTACCTAAGTAAAAGGAGAGAGGCAGAGAGAGATTATGAGAGGGACATCACCAGGAAGGCTAAAGAAAATCCCAAGCTTTTCCACAGCTTTATCAGAGGAAAACTGAAGGTAAAAGAACAGGTTTTAAGGCTAAAGAGAGCGGATGGAAGCATCACTGAGACGGACGAAGAGATCTGCAAAGAATTGAACAAGGAGTTTCAGTCAGTATTTACAGTAGAAAATACCCCACCCCCTCAGATTGCAGTGATAGAAGCTCAAGGGCCGGTATTAGAGAACATCAACCTTACAGCCACAGAGGTATGCAAAGCGCTGATGGATTTAGATGTTCATAAAGCTACAGGTCCTGATGACATATCCCCTCATGTGCTTAAAAAATGCGCAAACACAATATCAGTGGCACTAAGTATCATATTTAAGGAGTCACTGGAGTCGGGGGAGATTCCAAGATGCTGGAAACAAGCAAATGTGATACCTATCTTCAAAAAGGGAAGGAGGGATACGGCTCTGAACTATAGACCAGTTTCCTTGACCAGCATAGTTTGCAAACTTATGGAGAAACTACTAAGGAAACATATCTCTCTTCACTTGGAATCTTTCAACCTTTTGTCAGTGAGGCAACATGGCTTCAGAGAAGGAAGATCAACAGTAACAAACTTATTAGAATTTTATGATGAGGTAAGCCAAATCTTACAGGAAAGAGAGGGCTGTGCAGATTGCATATTCCTAGACTTCCAGAAAGCGTTTGACACTGTTCCACATGGGAGACTTATTAGGAAGCTGCAATCAATGGCTAGAATAGGTGGAAATGTCTTGGAATGGATAAAAACTTACTTAGAAGGAAGGGAACAGAGGGTTAGAGTAAGACACTCAGTGTCTGAATGGAGAAGAGTTAGTAGTGGAGTTCCACAGGGTTCAGTTTTAGGGCCACTTTTGTTCCTTGTATATGTAAATGACCTACCAGAGTCTGTAAATTCATTCATGAATATGTTTGCAGATGATGCAAAGATTGTGAAGAAAGTAAAAAACGAGAACAATGGTAGAGAACTTCAGGAGGATCTAAATAATCTGCATGAGTGGTCAGAAAAGTGGCTAATGAAATTCAATACCTCAAAATGTAAGGTAATGAGAATGGGTACAAGTGCAAGAAGGCCCAAGCTTGACTACTCGGTGGCTGGAGTACAACTTCAAGAGACAGAAAATGAGAGAGATCTAGGAGTAAACATACTGGCAGATTTGTCTCCAGAAATACATATAAATGGCGTAGTAAGGGCAGCATATGCATTCTTATCAAATGTAAGGGTAGCCTTCAGGCACATGGACAAGGAAATGTTCAGAAATATTTATGTAACCTATGTGAGGCCAAAACTCGAATATGCAGCCCCCTTTTGGAATCCGCACTTGAAAAAGCACATAGCTAAGCTTGAAAAAGTTCAAAGACATGCCACGAAACTGGTGCCAGAAATACGCAATCTCGGTTATGATGAGAGGCTGAGGGAATTAGACTTGCCATCACTCGAAGCTAGAAGAGTAAGGGGGGATATGGTGACAGTCTTTAAATTCCTTCATGGTTATGATAGAGTGGATAGGGATCGATATTTCGATATGGCTGGCTCTAGAACTAGAGGTCATAGTTTGAAGCTTCGTAAGAAAACTTGTTTGCAGGATGTAAGGAAATACTTTTTCAGTGTAAGAGTAGTTGATAATTGGAATTGGCTAAGCGAGGAGGTAGTTAATGCTATCTCAATCCATAGTTTTAAGGACAGGTACGATAAGTATCACTAAGTCTAAAAATGGAACCGATGAGGAGACGGGAAGATACGAGCTTTGGGCTCTTTCCCGTAAACACAATTAGGTAATCACAATTAGGTAATCACACACACACACACACACACACACACACACACATATATATATATATATATATATATATATATATATATATATATATATATATATATATATATATATAGTGAGGTTGGGGATCTGTAATATGAACATAGTGGCATTCAGATAGAATGCGTTCATTCCTAAGTATAGCAGATATAAGCTATAAGGTTGGATTCCTTTTAATCTTCCGTGGTGTGTAGTTGGTAGCACCTTGACTTAGTAATTATAAGTCCTAGGTTCGAGTCCCGGTCGGGGTAAAATATGATTCATGTTTTCACATATGTAATGTGCTTAATTAGTTATTGTATAGCCCGAATGAGATTGGGTATTGAATTAAATGCGAAAATGAAGCCACGATTGGGGTTGGGGAATCTGTAATATGAACATAGTGGCATTCAGATAGAATGCGTTCATTCCTAAGTATAGCAGATATAAGCTATAAGGTTGGATTCCTTTTAACCTTCTGTGGTGTGTAGTTGGTAGCGCATTGACTTAGTAATTATAAGTCCTAGGCTCGAGTCCCGGTCGGGATAAAATATGATTCATGTTTTCACATATGTAATGTGCTTAATTGGTTATATATATATATATATATATATATATATATATATATATATATATATATATATATATATATGTTTTGCTTTCAAATAATAATAATAATAATAATAATAATAATAATAATAATAATAATAATAATAATAATAATAATAATAATAATAATAATAATAATAATAATAATAATTGTTTTAATACATTACCAAGAATCCATTTGTGTGAAGTTTTAACATAAGGAAGAACTTAGGTTGTGAAATCAATAAGAGAAGGAAGTCAGAGACTACATTCATATGTTTATGACCCACCTTACCTAGTGTTTATGGGTACACACACCGTCTTAAAATAAGCTCCCTTCTCTGGGTACTTTGTGTCCTCTTGTTACTGGTTCGGTCTCAGATATAAGAAACAAAGGAAGACAAACCGAATGAAGAGAGAATGGTTTGTGTGTGTGATAACTTAATTGTGATTACCTAATTGTGCTTACGGGAAAGAGCCCAAAGCTATTATCTTCCCATCTCCTGATCGGTTCCATTTTGTACTTAGTGATACTTATCATACCTGTCCTTAAAACTATGGATTGAGATAGCATTATCTACCTCCTCGCTTAGCGAATTCCAGTTATCAACTACTCTTACACTGAAAAAGTACTTCTTTACATGCTGCAAAGAAGTTTTCTTACAAAGCTTCAAATTATGACCTCTAGTTCTAGAGCCAGCCATATCAAAATATCGATCCCTATCCACTCTATCATAACCATGAAGGAATATAAAGACTGTCATCATATCCCCCCTCAATCTCCTAGAGAGAGAGAGAGAGAGAGAGAGAGAGAGAGAGAGAGAGAGAGAGAGAGAGAGAGAGAGAGAATGGAGCTTTGAGTAGTTAGTGAAATATTACTTCAGATAAAAGAAAATGAGGTCGAGGTACAACTGACACTCGAGGTTACTATACCATAGCAACAGTGTGGCGTCATAATGATACATACATACATATACCTTGGCTGTTTCCCCCTTTAATTGGGGGGGGGGGGTAGCCGACATCAAGAAAGGATAACTAGAGTTTGGGGAGAAGTTATTCTCCCCTCTACTCCCCTTCTTCTTTGACGTCTCGCAGGAGGTTGATACAAGGGGGGGGGGATTCCTAGTCCCCCCGCCCAGTCCACTTTTAGTCGCCTTTTACGACACGCAGGGAATACAGTGAGGCTATTCTTTGATATTGTGCCCGCCCCACAGGGCACTTGTACATTTATATATATATATATATATATATATATATATATATATATATATATATATATATATATATATATATATATATATATATATATATATATATATATATATATATATATATATATATATATATATACACACACATACATACATATATATATACATATATACATATATACACACATATATACACATATATACATATATATATTATTTTTGTAATTAAATCCCGTCGCAAAGGGAGTAATCCAACTCAACTCGGTGCCGCTCCAAAGTGCAAAATAATGGAGAGACATAGTGTCACGAATGGCATGAACCCCATTTAATATTCTTTCGATCATTTTTGAAAGTTTTTTAGATTTAAAATATAATATT
>JAXCGZ010020851.1:100000-102500 GCA_037179515.1 Halocaridina rubra | reverse complement strand
GGATAAATCTTGACCCACTCAGAGGTGAGGACTCATTTGGGGCAAGATTCCTAGATTGCGTACAAGGGAATTTCCTACACCAACATTTAATGAAACCAACGAGGGCCAGGGGTGGGGATGAGCCATCACTACTTGATCTAGTGTTCACAGATAATGTGTTGGATATTGAAAAAAATTGAGTATGAACCACCAATTGGAAAGAGTGACCACTGTGTGTTGCTGGTGGATTATATCATTGAAGATTTTCTGCCTGAGAGTAGAGGCACTGAGGACATGAGGAGGAACTATCCGAAAGGAGATTATATAAAAAAGAATGAGCTTTTTGCAGTTATTGACTGGAGAACCTTATTTTACAACAATTCTGTACAAGAAATGTAAAATATCTTTTGTGTGAAATATGGGAAGATAGTAGATTACTGAATACCTGTCACCAAAATAGGTGTAATTCATGCCAGAGAGAAATGGTTCGATAATGAGTGTAAAAGAGCTAAGGAGTGGAGAGACAAATACTGGAAAAGGTATAGGGGGAGAAAAAACATAAATGCCTGGCAAACCTACAAAAGAGCAAGAAATGATTACCTAAGTAAAAGAAGAGAGGCAGAGAAAGACTATGAAAGGGACATCACCAGGAAGGCTAAAGAAAATCCCAAGCATTTCCACAGCTTTATCAGAGGAAAACTGAAGGTAAAAGAACAAGTTTTAAGTCTTAAGAGAGCGGATGGAAGTATCATTGAGACGGATGAAAAGACCTGCAAAGAATTGAACAAGGAGCTACAGTCAGTATTTTCAGTAGAATATACCCCACCCCCTCACATTGCAGAGATAGAAGCTCAAGGGCCGGTATTAGAGAACATCAACCTTTCAGCCACAGAGGTATGCAAAGCGCTGATGGAGCTAGATGTCCATAAAGCTACAGGTCCTGATGATATATCCCCTCATGTACTTAAAAAATGCACAAACTCAATATCAGTGGCACTAAGTATCGTATTTAAAAAGTCACTGGAGTCAGGGGAGATTCCAAGATGCCAGAAACAAGCACACGTGATACCTTTCTTCAAAAAGGAAAGGAGGGATACGGCTCTGAACTATAGACCAGTTTCCTTGACCAGCATAGTTTGCAAAGTTATTGAGAAACTACTAAGGAAGCATATCTCTCTTCATTTGGAATCCTTCAACTTTTTGTCAGTGAGACAACATGACATCAGAGAAGTTTGATCAACAGTAACAAAGTTATTTGAATTTTATGATGAGGTAAGCCAAATCTTACAGGAAAGAGAGGGCTGGGCAGATTGCATAGTCCTAGACTTCCAAAAAGCATTTGACACTGTTCCACACGGGAGACTTGTTAGGAAGCTGCAAACTATGGCTAGAATAGGTGAAAATGTCTTGAAATAGATAAAAACTTACTTAGAAGGAAGGGAACAGAGGGTTAGAGTAAGACACTCAGTGTCTGAATGGAGAAGAGTTAGTAGTGGAGTTCCACAGGGTTCGGTTTTAGGGCCACTTCTTTTCCTTGTATATGTAAATGACCTACCAGAGTTTGTAAATTTATTTATGAATATGTTTGCAGATGATGCAAAGAATGTGAAGAAAGTAAGAAACGAAAACAATGGTAGAGAACTTCAGGAAGATCTAAATTGTTTCCATAAGTGGTCAGAAAAGTAGCTAATGAAATTCAATAATTGAAAATGTAAGGTAATGAGAATGGGTACAAATGCAAGAAGGCCCAAGCTTGAATACTCGGTGGCAGGAGTACAACTTCAAGAGACAGAAAATGAGAGAGATCTAGGAGTAAACATACTGGCAGATTTGTCTCCAGAAATACATATAAATGGCATAGTAAGGGCAGCATATGCATTCTTATCAAATGTAAGGGTAGTCCTCAGGCACATGGACAAGGAAATGTTCAGAAATATTTATGTAATCTATGTGAGACCAAAACTTGAATATGCAGCCCCCTTTTGGAATCTACATTTGAAAGAGCACATAGCTAAGCTTAAAATAGTTCAAAGTCATGCCACGAAACTGGTGCCAGCAATACGCAATCTCAGTTATGATGAGAGGCTGAGGGAATTAGACTTACCATTACTCGAAGCTAGAAGATTGAGGGGGGATATGGTGACAGTCTTCAAATTCCTTCATGGTTATGATAGAGTGGATAGGGATCGATATTTTGATATGGCTGGCTCTAGAACTAGAGGTCATAGTGTGAAGCTTCGTAAGAAAACTTGTTTGCAGGATGTAAGAAAGTAATTTTTCAGTGTAAGAGTAGTTGATAAATGGAATTTGCTAAGCGAGGAGGTAGTTAATGCTAACTCAATCCATAGTTTTAAGGATATGTATCACTAATTACAAAATGGAACCGATCAGGAGACGGGAAGATACGAGCTTTGGGCTGTTTCCCGTAAACACAATTAAGTAATCACACACACACACACACACACACACACACACACACACACACACACACACACACACACACACATATATATATATATAT
>JAXCGZ010020851.1:87500-95000 GCA_037179515.1 Halocaridina rubra | reverse complement strand
TAATTTTTTTTCTAGTACTGTACTGCAACACTGTAGCAGCGAAAAGTGCAGTGTCATAAGTGAATATGATGCAAATTATTGACAATAAAGATGCTTTTGACTAAAGTATGTATATTTCGACCCTTGAAGGTCAGACTATAAAAGTGGTTCCCAACTTTTTTTTTTTTTTTTTTTTTTTTTTTTGCCATGCTTCACCTAAGCATCTCTAAAATCCTGATCTTCCCCCCCCCCCTGTGACCGAGACACGCGAGCGTGGGGATGTGAAAAGCACCTCATGGACCAATTGCACATCTGCATACATACACCCATATTTTTATGTATGTATACTGTATATGCACTGTATATATTAACTCGCACATACATTCACACTCACACAGACTCACTAGTCAAAAAAATACTATTAATAATACATTCTCGGATTCTCCCCCCCCTTAACATTCAAATTGACCCCCTGTGGGGAGTGCACCCCACGCTGGGAACCACGGACTATCCTGGCAGAAGGCAGTACCTATTGTGCATTGTCTTGCCTACTTTGTTTTTGGTACAGTATTTTTTCTGATGTACTCTTCTTCTTCTTCTTCTTCTTCTTCTTCTTCTTCTTCTTCTTCTTCTTCTATAATGCCGGGTACAAGGGTATACATGATAAAACCTGTTTATTCTCAGTTAACACAAAGGATTTCCTGTTATCGTCATTCGAAGATTCAGATCCGCTTAAAACATGCTCACTAACGCTATTTTAGACACTTATATTAGATTTTTAACCTTCATGATTATATATATATATTATATATATATATATATATATATATATATATATATATATATATATATATATATATATATATATGACGATTAATGTTCCGGTTTTACGTCACGGACTCCCTTTTCTACCAACGTCAAGCGAAGGACTCGTTTTGGCAGATGAAATCCTTACCCAGAGTGCATGCCCTTGCTTACCTCGTACACCATTATATCTCATGAATGATTTTAGCAAATTAAACATTGTTGTGTGTAGACTGTCACGGAGTTCACATCCTTTTCTTTGCTAGTATCCATGTTACGTAGAGGGTCACTTTTAGTTGGTGTGTTCACACGAGTTGGTGAAATTCCTTCATTTTGTTACTTTCATCCGAGCGGAATTTTACTCCCATTGAAGTAAAGATTATGTATCAGATGGGCCATTACTCTCTTCCTTTCTTCCTTTCTTCACTGTCAGGATTTTGTTATCTATGTAATATGTATATTTTGGCAGTTATTATTATTATTATTATTATTATTATTATTATTATTATTATTATTATTATTATTATTATTATTATTATTATTATTATTATTATTGTTGTTATTGTTGTTGTTGGTGTTGTTGTTACTGAAGTTGTTGTTGTCGCGACTGCTGCAAGTAATTGCGTCATTAAATGCATAGTATTACTGTATATATGTAAAACATGTACTAAATTAGCTTTCAGGAAGTGAACGGAGGGGCACAAATATAAGGGCGAGATAAAGAGCAGTGACACTTATGTAATGCCAAGCTACGTTTATATATATATATATATATATATATATATATATATATATATATATATATATATATATATATATATATATATATATGATGTCGGCTACCCCCCAATTAAAGGGGGAAACAGCCAAGGTATATGTATATATATATATATATATATATATATATATATATATATATATATATATATATATTATATATATATATATATATATATATATATATATATCATAAGTGTAACACCTGGATAGGCAAAGAATATTGTCCTCATCGGGCCTGAGCGTGATAGAATACAAAAAGCGCAGAGAAATAGAGTTGGGGAGTAGTGTGCTCGTCAGATGTGAAAGGATAAGAGACGTGTAGAGAATAGCCAAAATATTCGATGATGTAGGCATAGATAAAGAACCGCAACTGAAGGAAGTTTTAACATCGAACTGTCCTGGACAGCCCTATTTAAGTCCATTGGACCTTCGGCTGTAGTATCGCAACGGGCAGCTGTGGCCATGTGCCAACTTACTACCTGTATGTAATTATATCCACACAAAAGGGACGGCTACTTGGCGAACAAAAAAATTCATAATCATCTTCAAAAGGGGATGGCTGAGTCAAAGCAAAAACCTTAACTCTTTCTGGGAGGAAAATGCAGAGGTGTGAATGACCCAGCCCCCTCGCTCGGCCCCATTTAGTCAACTTTTGAGACACGCTGAGGAACAAGGAGGAGATATTCTTGCCCACTCCCCTCAGAGGAATATATATATATATATATATATATATATATATATATATATATATATATATATATATATATATATATATATATATATATATATATATATATATATAGAGAGAGAGAGAGAGAGAGAGAGTCAACTTGATCTCTATGAATATTTTTGAACAGTAGTTTTCTCTTTTCCGCGTAAATGACTGATTTGAAAGATTTTTTTGCTTTCCATGATTATCAGGTTCATTTGTGAAGATGATTTAGAATCTTAGAAGACGCATTTATTGTTGTTGCTGACCTAGGCCACCTCAAAGGAGCGGAGGGCTGTTGCTCAATGAGGGGAAATAAAGCGAGCCGAGGGGAACGGCTGTGTTAGTATTAAGGGGGTGGAATGGAAAATTCCTCGTCTCTGCTTTCTGCCAGAGATGTTATTGATCGACTGTGAGCAGCTGATGGCTTTCCACGTGGAATTCTCCATGACGCAACCACCCACTGGCTACCTGCTTAAATGGGGCATCTGAGATTGCTTCCTCATTTCATCTTTTGTTGATTTGGGATGAAAAACAGACTGGGGTATAAAGGTGGAGATGGAATGGCGAGTAAGCGCAGGTTTCTTTGTCCGGTGCCCACATATGCAATACCGGAGAACGAGTGAAGTTTCCCATCGTAGATAATAATACGCCTGCGCCCTATTAGACTTACCGGTGGAAATACGGGGAGAGGAACCGGAGGAGTACGTGAAGAGGGGAGGACGCGAGAGGAATAGAGGGTAATCGTGGGGGGGGGATGGATTAGTCATCTTTCTAAAACTTTCCATTGAATGAATCACTACACCAGTCGAAACGTTTTTATTGAGCTGGCTCAAGTTTCTATTCTGGTGAAAAATATGGTATCAAGATGTGCTCCAACTTGCATTTATATATATTTGTAAGTGCAATCCTTTCTTACGTACACCAGACTGCTAACGCAACAGTTGTCTATTTAAAAGCCGTCGCTGTCTCCGACGTCTGTTCAGTTACGACGGTACAGTGCGCGGTTGGCGCCCGAGAAGTTAAGAGGTGTGACGTTCGGCTCTCGTACCACTGGCGCCTCTCTCAGTTGAAGGGAATCCGCTATTGCATCACTGTCAGCTGATACTCATATGATCTCGTGTTACAACATGGTCATACTAGCCTCCGAGAGTGCGATATAGAGTGAGTGCTTGCTCGTGTTCACTGTGTAACTCAAAAGAGTAATTGAAGTGGGTGAAGAGGAATGGAAAATAAACCTCAATATTCGTCAAGAATCGCTCAAGTTTATATACCCATTAATTTCTGTTTATTCAAATGGATATTATCACACACATGTGTACATATAAGATGTCAAAGATAAGTTATTTCCTTACTCGTTGACACCATTATTGGTATTATCCATTTGTTAATGACCCTATCATGGTGCTAATTAAGTATTAAAAGATACAACCATGTGGACATCTCTGAAATAAATCAATACAGATTGATATGGTGCTTTGTAGGTAAATAAATGATTGCAAAGTCACGCCTCACTGTCACAAGTTTTTGGAAGCCTTCTCGAATTATTACTCAGTACAAAAACCTATATTTTAAGGAAGAGGATTTTATGTTTATTTTTTCCCCAATTATTTTACTGACTCTATTGTAGTGTCCATGCAAATATCGCCTTTTTGAACACAGATTGTTGCTGTTGCAAAACATATATTTTTATACGCGATATGTCTATGGATAAGGTAGCCAGTAGTCCAGCCTTCCCTACCATTGATGGGTGGCCAGCTGAAGAATCTCCTCTCAATGAGAACGAAACAGCGGCCCTCAATGTTGCTTTAGGCGTAGGCATCAGCGTCATCGCAAATGCCGAAGAACCTAAAGAAAGGCACACCGTTGCAGACTTGGCTTCCATAGAAGAAGCGACCCTTTCTCTTCCCATGCTGGCCCCGACCGATTCCTCCGATGTCCTTCTCCTTCCTCAGGAACTCCAACTGGAGGCAAATGTATCGCTCAAGTTACAAACGCTTGCCGAGATGTCGGAGTCGCTGGATGTCTCAATGGCCAATACGGACAGTGATAGCGAAGATCACAGCCACTCCTCGAGCAGTAAAATTGCCTCCTTCTACATAGGGGATGAACAAGCTTGCTCTCGAGACAATGCGGCTGTATGTGCTCAGGAAGAACCTCTTCCAAATCCGCCTTTACAACTCATGACCCGAAGAGTTCAAATCAGCGATCAACAGACCAAAATGAAGACGATAGAATTCATCCCTCCGGATGGTGGCTACGGCTGGGTTATCGCCCTAGCCGCTTGCGTTGTCAATACGTGGATCGTTGGCTTCATCAAGAGCTACGGCGTCTTGTATATACACGTCAGGGCGACTTTTCCCGAAGCGTCGGCCTACCACACATCTTGGCTTCCCGCTCTTCTGTCTACCATTGGATTGATTGTGGGTGGGTCATTATATACTTCAGTATTGTGTTCTCGCCATTTCGTCTCTGAAATTGCACTGTCTGCATTATTATTATTATTATTATTATTATTATTATTATTATTATTATTATTATTATTATTATAATAATAATAATAATAATAATAATAATAATAATAATAATAATAATAATAATAATAATAATAAGAATAATTATTATTATTATTATTATTAGTTGATGGAACATAGTCATTGCGATTACTTATTTCTATTTTTTTCAAATAATTTACTTCGAGACGTATGGCTCAGCTCACCAAGCTGTTGGCTCCTGTTCTATATGTCCGAGGTTTGAATCCTGGCAATAGGAGGTAGATTATAGATTATTAGCATTAGTAGTAGTAATAGTGATAGAGTAAAAAAGCTTTATGCTCTCTGTCTGCGTCTTATACTGTAATATATATATATATATATATATATATATATATATATATATATATATATATATATATATATATATATATATATATATATATATATATTCACTATTCCATTCGAGAAACACGTGGATATTGCAAGTATGATTATTTTGACTAGGAAGGGAAAGCAGGAAATAATGGAGTACCTCTGGAGATGAGTAAATATACTTGTAAGCGCAAAGGTTCTCCGTTGTTTCTCGTTTTACGTTCGTATTCAAGATGATTATATATGATTCCAATTTTAGACAGACCTGTCGAGGGCGTATAAAATGAAACTCAGAATCTGTTATTTGTGTTTTAACTTTCTCTGCTCTGTAGCTCAGAATGCTGTGGCTAAGAAAAAACGGTAATGCATTTAGATTATTATTATTATTATTATTATTATTATTATTATTATTATTATTATTATTATTATTATTATTATTATTTCCCCCTGAGGGAGGGGGTAAGAATACTTCCTTCGTCTTCCCCTGCGTGTCGTTAAAGTCTACTAAATGAGGCGGAGCGAGTGGGCTGGGAATCCCCTCCTCTGTATTTACTTCCCACAAAAAGTCAAACTATTTTCTTTGTTTCAGCCACCCCCCTTATAAGGGGGAATATGGCTTTGGTATATGGATGAATTATTATATGGATGGATATAGTAAGGAAGCCATCAGTGAAACAACACATAAAAACGATAATAACGTTATATTTCGGGTCCTAACTTGTCCAGTTAGGACCCGAATATAGCTCTATTTTTTCCTGTGTTGATTGACTGATGGGCTTCCTCACCATTTAGTGTTGTATATTAAAAGTTTGTGCTTATATATATATATATATATATATATATATATATATATATATATATATATATATATATATATATATATATATATATATATATATATATATATATATATATATATATATATGAGTAAGCACAAACTATGGTAAGGAAGCCCATCAGTGACAACACAGAAAAAATACCCCTATATTTTGGCTCCTAACTGGACCAGTTAGGACCCGAAATATAGCGTTATTATATTTATTACGTGTTGCTTCACTGATGGGCTTCCTTACCATATATATATATATATATATATATATATATATATATATATATATATATATATATATATATATATTAGGTCCACGGTAGTTCAGTAATGAAGAATCATCAATGAAGCGTTTCTCTCTAGCTTTTCGTTACTTCTTCTTATGTATATGAATGTTTAATTGAATCATGAGTTCAGTTTGTAAAATACGGTATCTCACTTAAAATACAGTACTTCAAAATACACGCTGTCACTATCTCGTGACAAGCGTTTAATTTTGTATAATATATATATATATATATATATATATATATATATATATATATATATATATATATATATATATAGAGAGAGAGAGAGAGAGAGAGAGAGAGAGAGAGAGAGAGAGGAGAGAGAGAGGTTTTGGAGGATGTTGTGACAGTATGGAATAAGTGGAGGTGTGTTGAATGCTGTGTAGTAGAGCATGCGTGAAAGTTGGGAATGGTATGGGTGATTGGTTTGAGGTGAATGTTGAGTTACGTCAAGGTTGTGTAATGTCACCATGGTTGTTTAATGTGTATGTGGATGGAGTGGTAAGGGACGTAAATGGAAGAGTATCAGACAGAGGGTTGGAATTAGTGGAGAGGATGGAAAGTTGTGGAAGTTGAGTTAGTTGCTATTTGCGGATGATACTGTACTGGTGGCTGATGCTGAAAATGAATTGAATCATTTGGTGACTGAGTTTATTAGTGTGTGTGAAAGAAGGAAATTGCAGGTGAATATTGGTAAAAGTAAAGTCATGAGATGCACGAGGAGTGTTTATGTTGGCAGATTGATTGTAGGAGTGAATGGGGAGTTGCTTGAAGAAGTTAAGAGTTTTAAGTATCTGGGATTGCACATATCAAGGAGTGGACGAGTTGACGTAGAGGTAAATTACTCAGTGGAGGAAGCAAATGAATGTCTAGGTGGGTTGAAAAGTGTAGTGAGAAATAGATATTTGAAATTAATGCAAAGAGAAAGATATATGGTGTGATTGTGCCGACAACATTGTATAGAGCAGAAACTTGGAATGCAAGAGAGGATGAAAGGAAGAAGTTGAATGTAATGGAGATGAGATGTTTGAGAGGTATGATTCATAGAACGGGTGTAGAAATGAGGCTGTCGGATAGGTTAGATCAGAGAGCGTTGAGGTGGTTTGGACACATGGAAAGGATGAGTGATGAACGAATAGTGAAGGGAGTGTTGAGTGCAGGAGTGACTGGAGTTTGGTCAAGAGGGAGACCTAGAATGAGCTGGATAGATGGCGTGAAAAGAGCACTGAATGCACGTGGAAT
>JAXCGZ010020851.1:70000-85000 GCA_037179515.1 Halocaridina rubra | reverse complement strand
TTTATATATATATATATATATATATATATATATATATATATATATATATATATATATATATATATATATATATATATATATATATATATATATATATATATATATATATATATATATATTGCAGTTAACAGTTTGGCCTCACCAGATTAATATAATTCTCATTCAAGTGCGTTTTTTCCTCTTGCTATAATCCATACTAAAATTATCTCTCTCTCTCTCTCTCTCTCTCTCTCTCTCTCTCTCTCTCTCTCTCTATATATATATATATATATATATATATATATATATATATATATATATATATATATATATATGAATCATTTTTTACCCCGACCGGGACTCGAACTTAGGACTTATAATTACTAAGTCAAGGCGCTACCAACTACACACCACAGAAGGTTAAAAGGAATCAAACCTTATAGCTTATATCTGCTATTCTTGGTGATGAATGCATTCTATATGAATTCCACTATGTTCATATTACAGATTCCCCATCCTCACTTGTGGCTTCATTTTAGCATTTAATTCAATTCCCATTCTCATTCGGGTCATACAATAACCAAGCAAGCACATTACACATGTGAAAACATGAATAATTTTTTACCCCGACTGGGACTCGAACCTAGGACTTATAATTACTAAGTCAAGGCGCTACCAACTACACACTACAGAAGATTAAAAGGAATCCAACCTTATAGCTTATATCTGCTATACTTAGGGATGAACGCATTCTATCTGAATACCAATATGTTCATATTACAGATTCCCCAACCTCACTCGTGGCTTCATTTTAGCATTTAATTCAATTCCCAATCTCATTCGGGTTATACAATAACCAAGCAAGCACATAGCATATGTGAAAACATGAATAATTTTTTTTTTACCCCAACCGGGACTCGAACCTAGGACTTATAATTACTGATTCAAGGCACTACCAACTACACACCACAGAAGGTTAAAAGGAATCCAACCTTATAGCTTATATCTGCTATACTTAGGGATGAACGCATTCTATCTGAATACCACTATGTTCATATTACAGATTCCCCAACCTCACTCGTGGCTTCATTTTAGCATTTAATTCAATTCCCAATCTCATTCGGGTCATACAATAACCAAGCAAGCACATTACATATGTGAAAACATGAATCATTTTTTACCCTGACCGGGACTCGAACCTAGGATGTATAATTACTAAGTCAAGGCGCTACCAACTACACACCACAGAAGGTTAAAAGGAATCCAACCTTATAGCTTATATCTGCTACACTTAGGGATGAACGCATTCTATCTAAATGCCACTATGTTCATATTACAGATTCCCCATCCTCACTCGTGGCTTCATTTTAGCATTTAATTCAATTCCCAATCTCATTCGGGTCATACGATAACCAAGCAAGCACATTACATATGTGAAAACATGAATCATTTTTTACCCCGAACGGGACTCGAACCTAGGACTTATAATTACTAAGTCAAGGCACTACCAACTACACACCACAGAAGGTTAAAAGGAATCCAACATTATAGCTTATATCTGCTATACTTAGGGATGAATGCATTCTATCTGAATGCCACTATGTTCATATTACAGATTCCCCAACCTCACTCGTGGCTTCATTTTAGCATTTAATTCAATTCCCAATCTCATTCGGGTCATACAATAACCAAGCAAGCACATTACATATGTGAAAACATGAATCATTTTTTACCCCGACCGGGACTCGAACCTGGGACTTATAATTACTAAGTCAAGGCGCTACCAACTACACACCACAGAAGGTTAAAAGGAATCCAACCTTATAGCTTATATCTGCTACACTTAGGGATGAACGCATTCTATCTGAAGGCCACTATGTTCATATTACAGATCCCCCATCCTCACTCGTGGCTTCATTTTAGCATTTAATTCAATTCCCAATCTCATTCGGGTCATACAATAACCAAGCAAGCACATTACATATGTGAAAACATGAATCATTTTTTACCCCGACCGCGACTCGAACCTAGGACTTATAATTACTAAGTCAAGGCGCTACCAACTACACACCACAGAAGGTTAAAAGGAATCCAAACTTATAGCTTATATCTGCTACACTTAGGGATGAACGCATTCTATCTAAATGCCACTATGTTCATATTACAGATTCCCCATCCTCACTCGTGGCTTCATTTTAGCATTTAATTCAATTCCCAATCTCATTCGGGTCATACGATAACCAAGCAAGCACATTACATATGTGAAAACATGAATAATTTTTTACCCCAACCGGGACTCGAACCTAGGACTTATAATTACTAAGTCAAGGCACTACCAACTACACACCACAGAAGGTTAAAAGGAATCCAACCTTATAGCTTATATCTGCTATACTTAGGGATGAACGCATTCTATCTGAATGCCACTATGTTCATATTACAGATTCCCCAACCTCACTCGTGGCTTCATTTTAGCATTTAATTCAATTCCCAATCTTATTCGGGTCATACAATAACCAAGCAAGCACATTACATATGTGAAAACATGAATAATTTTTTACCCCGACCGGGACTCGAACCTGGGACTTATAATTACTAAGTCAAGGCGCTACCAACTACACACCACAGAAGGTTAAAAGGAATCCAACCTTATAGCTTATATCTGCTACACTTAGGGATGAACGCATTCTATCTGAATGCCACTATGTTCATATTACAGATTCCCCATCCTCACTCGTGGCTTCATTTTTGCATTTAATTCAATTCCCAATCTCATTCGGGTCATACAATAACCAAGCAAGCACATTACATATGTGAAAACATGAATCATTTTTTACTCCGACCGGGACTCGAACCTGGGACTTATAATTACTAAGTCAAGGCGCAACCAACTACACACCACAGAAGGTTAAAAGGAATCCAACCTTATAGCTTATATCTGCTATACTTAGGGATGAACACATTCTATCTGAATGCCACTATGTTCATATTACAGATTCCCCAACCTCACTCGTGGCTTCCTTTTACCCTTCTGTGGTGTGTAGTTGGTAGCGCCTTGACTTAGTAATTATACATCCTAGGTTCGAGTCCCGGTCGGGGTTAAAAATTATTCATGTTTTCACATATGTAATGTGCTTGCTTGGTTATTGTATGACCCGAATGAGATTGGGAATTGAATTATATGCTAAAATGAAGCCACGAGTGAGGTTGGGGAATTTGTAATATGAACATAGTGGCATTCAGATTGAATGCGTTCATCCCTAAATATAGCAGATATAAGCTATAAGGTTGGATTTCTTTTAACCTTCTGTGGTGTGTAGTTGGTAGCGCCTTGACTTAGTAATTATAAGTTCTAGGTTCGAGTCCCGGTCGGGGTAAAAAACGATTCATGTTTTCACATATGTAATGTGCTTGCTTGGTTATTGTATGACCCGAATGAGATTGGGAATTGAATTAAATGCTAAAATGAAGCCACGAGTGAGGTTGGGGGAATCTGTAATATGAACATAGTGGTATTCAGATAGAATGCGTTCATCCCTAAGTATAGCAGATATAAGCTATAAGGTTGGATTCCTTTTAACCTTCTGTGTTGTGTAGTTGGTAGCGCCTTGACTTAGTAATTATAAATCCTAGGTTCGAGTCCCAGTCGGGGTAAAAAAATGATTCATGTTTTCACATATGTAATGTGCTTGCTTGGTTATATGTTATATATATATATATATATATATATATATATATATATATATATATATATATATATATATATATATATATATATATATATATATATATAACCAAGCAAGCACATTACATATGTGAAAACATGAATCATTTTTTTACCCCGACTGGGACTCGAACCTCGGACTTATAATTACTAAGTCAAGGCGCTACCAACTACACAACACAGAAGGTTAAAAGGAATCCAACCTTATAGCTTATATCTGCTATACTTAGGGATGAACGCATTCTATCTGAATACCACTATGTTCATATTACAGATTCCCACAACCTCACTCGTGGCTTCATTTTAGCATTTAATTCAATTCCCAATCTCATTCGGGTCATACAATAACCAAGCTAGCACATTACATATGTGAAAACATGAATCATTTTTTACCCCGACCGGGACTCGAACCTAGAACTTATAATTACTAAGTCAAGGCGCTACCAACTACACACCACAGAAGGTTAAAAGAAATCCAACCTTATAGCTTATATCTGCTATATTTAGGGATGAACGCATTCAATCTGAATGCCACTATGTTCATATTACAAATTCCCCAACCTCACTCGTGGCTTCATTTTTGCATATAATTCAATTCCCAATCTCATTCGGGTCATACAATAACCAAGCAAGCACATTACATATGTGAAAACATGAATCATTTTTTACCCCGACCGGGACTCGAACCTAGGATGTATAATTACTAAGTCAAGGCGCTACCAACTACACACCACAGAAGGGTAAAAGGAAGCCACGAGTGAGGTTGGGGAATCTGTAATATGAACATAGTGGCATTCAGATAGAATGCGTTCATCCCTAAGTATAGCAGATATAAGCTATAAGGTTGGATTCCTTTTAACCTTCTGTGGTGTGTAGTTGGTAGCGCCTTGACTTAGTAATTACAAGTCCTAGGTTCGAGTCCCGGTCGGGGTAAAAAATGATTCATGTTTTCACATATGTAATGTGCTTGCTTGGTTATTGTATGACCCGAATGAGATTGGGAATTGAATTAAATGCTAAAATGAAGCCACGAGTGAGGATGGGGAATCTGTAATATGAACATAGTGGCATTCAGATAGAATGCGTTCATCCCTAAGTGTAGCAGATATAAGCTATAAGGTTGGATTCCTTTTAACCTTCTGAGGTGTGTAGTTGGTAGCGCCTTGACTTAGTAATTATAAGTCCCAGGTTCGAGTCCCGGTCGGGGTAAAAAATGATTCATGTTTTCACATATGTAATGTGCTTGCTTGGTTATTGTATGACCCGAATGAGATTGGGAATTGAATTAAATGCTAAAATGAATCCACGAGTGAGGTTGGGGAATCTGTAATATGAACATAGTGGCATTCAGATAGAATGCGTTCATCCCTAAGTATAGCAGATATAAGCTATAAGGTTGGATTCCTTTTAACCTTCTGTGGTGTGTAGTTGGTAGTGCCCTGACTTAGTAATTATAAGTCCTAGGTTCGAGTCCCGGTCGGGGTAAAAAATGATTCATGTTTTCACATATGTAATGTGCTTGCTTGGTTATTGTATGACCCGAATGAGATTGGGAATTGAATTAAATGCTAAAATGAAGCCACGAGTGAGGATGGGGAATCTGTAATATGAACATAGTGGCATTTAGATAGAATGCGTTCATCCCTAAGTATAGCAGATATAAGCTATAAGGTTGGATTCCTTTTAATATATATATATATATATATATATATATATATATATATATATATATATATATATATATATATATATATATATATATATATATATATATATATATATATATATATATATATACATATATATATATATATATATATATATATATATATATATATATATATATATATATATATATATATATATATATATATATATATAAAGAGACAAAAACATGTTCGTTTATATTACATATTACCAAAGACTGCTATTTATTTTTTTTTTTTCAATGAGTGTAACATCGTGACAGGTAAGAAAATTGCCTTCATCAGGCCCGGGCATAAAGTTGACATTAATACGAAGCAAAAGTAAAAGGTTAAGGACAAAGCAAGCAAGGAAAAGGTCAGGCTGAAAGAATAGTAAGTATTGAGGACCTAGAGATCCGGCAGCATTAGGCAACGGACAAAACAAATTATCCTTTAGTAAGTTAGAGAAAGAAGCATTGTCTAAGGTTTATTTGTATGATTTGCAGCTCCTGTGACTGGAACGCTCTGCCGAATGTTTACATCACGAAAAGTTTCCTTCACAGGAGGCCTCCTGTGCTTTCTGGGTCTCATGTTAGGAGCCTTTGCCACTTCTATGAACTTTCTTATATTGTCAGTGGGCGTTTTGACAGGTGAGAATAAGTCCATATTCCTAGAACTGCTTTTTCTTTGTGAGAAAACAACTAATTTATATATGTTTTCTTTTGGCAATATTTTATATTTCACCTGCTGAAGTTTTTTCTTCTCTTAGAGAATGTAGCTGATATCATAACCAATAAAGTATTCATATTTCAGGTCTTGGTGCTGGTTTAACAACGACTCCTGGTGTACTGATAGTGTCACTGTACTTTGAGAAACGACGTGCCCTAGCCTCTGCTATTTGTGTGTCTGGAAATGCTCTGGGAGGTTTCTTCATGCCTCCTCTTGTAGAGTATCTCGTGGAGATATACGGGTTTAGAGGAACATTAATAGTACTGGCAGCCATGCAGCTTCATATCTGTGCAGCATCAGTGTTGTATCGTCCAATACGTCAGCATGCATTGATACAAGCTCAAGACAAGTCTTTCCAAGATAAAACGGATAGCAATGAGTGCAAAGCTCCTGTTCCTGAGCACAACAAACTCCTATCTAATTCACCTAATGCAGCCCATGCCATGGGCGCTCCAGTCTCCTCTGCTCCTGGAACACCAATGACAAGATCACATGCCATTTTCCAGAAAATGGTGAGAAAGAGACTTGCTTCTATTTCAACAACTGATGAAGACAGAGAACTTCAGGGTCAAGTTTCCTTTTTAAGGAGCTCTTCCATGATGAACAGTATTCCGGATCTGACACGATACGCTCGGTCCTGGAGCATATCTGGTGAACGTTCTTCGATGGGAAGCCGTTCATCAATTCGCATGGCCATGGGAAGTAAATCATCTCTCTCAAAACTCAGTATTGGCACAAGTAGTAAATCTTCTCTTTCCAGGCTGGCAATGGGTAATGAAAGCAAGCATCAGCCATTAATGAGATTAACTTCTGATGGGGATCAGAAAGTTGCAAAGCATCCAACCCTTTTGCGATTGACTTCTGAAGAAGAAAGTTTTGGCATACCACATAACTCTTCCAGCAGCAGTCGCCAGTCACTCTCTCGTTTATCAACTGAAGGAAGACCTGTTCTTACACGGCAGAGTTCAACTCGTCGAGTCCAGGGTAGAATAATGACAGCAGTTAAAGAACAAGATACAGATTCTCAGGTGTCTGATGAGGTGGAAGAACAGACACCAAAAGCAAGTGATAAAGAACAGGATGCAACTGAACAGAAACCCGAAAATTTAAAAAGTTCTGAAATTCGCGATGACAAAATTGAAAAGGATCATGATGATGATGATGATGGAGTGGAATCAGAGGAGAATAAGGCAGGCTGTTGTTATGCATTTATAATAAGCTGCTTTGATTTCTCTCTTTTCAAGAATCCTCTTTTCATTATGGTGTCTTTATCAGTATTCTTTATGGCATCAGGAGCACCTCATGCATTATTTTTCCTACCTGCGTATGCTGAGTCGGTAGATATCCCGTCATCAAAAACACCTCAGATGCTCTCCATATCATCAATGGTGGATTTGATCGGCCGTCTAGGAATTGGATTTGTATCTGATCTTGGAATATTTAGAATCAGTGATCTCTATTTTATAAGGTAATCATAACACTAAATGTGCGTTTGTTTCAATATTTTGTATGTCCCAAAGTTTAAAAATAGATATTGTTAAACTACTGATGGAAGAAAATCCAGTCTCATATTTAGCAAACTATGCAATCGTTTTCACCGAACAACATAGTCAGCAGTTTTTCACTCTCTCTCTCTCTCTCTCTCTCTCTCTCTCTCTCTCTCTCTCTCTCTCTATATATATATATATATATATATATATATATATATATATATATATATATATATATATATATATATATAAAACAGTCTGTCCGTCTGTCCATCTATCTATCTATCTAACTATCTATTTATCTATCTGTCTATCTATCTATCTATCTATCTATCTATCTATCTATCTATCTATATATATATATATATATATATATATATATATATATATATATATATATATATATATATGTATATATATATATATATATATATATATATATATATATATATATATATATATATATATATATATATATGAGTACACAATACACACAAAGACAAATGCTAAATAATCTCTAATGGAGGCATAATATTAAGAAAGCCAAATAATATTTTTTTTCTGTACTGAATGCTGGCCAGTAGATACATACCTTTCTTGTAGATGATCTCGGTTTAATTACTTCATATTCTACAGAAAACGTATCTTTTTCTTTTGCAGTGCATCTGCAGCTGGCATTGCTGTTTTACTGGTTACACAGATGACCAATTTTTCGACCCTCTCGGCTGTTCTGTGTTTGTATGGTTTTGGAGTTGGTGCGTGGTTTGTTTTGATACCAACACTCTTGGCAAGGCATCATGGGGCAGCGCGTTTGGCATCTTCCTATGGTCTTGTGAGGTTGATGAATGGCTGCATGAATTTCATATCACCTCAAGTTAACGGTAAGATAATGATGAATGACATATTTGACTTCTGATTTTCAAGTAACATTTGATACAGAAGGGGAAGCATCTATAGTTTTTACTATTCCATTTTCCGTCTAAGTGTTTAATAGATGTTCGAGTTTCCAATAAAAAGTCATCTATACAACGAGGAAGCTAATTAACGTGGTGAACAATGCATGGGCTCAAACTGGGTCTTGGTTTCCATATTTAGAATTATGCAATGTTGAGAATTTCTCTTCTTGACACGCCCTCCTTTCACCTATGACTAGAGTTAGGGAATGGGGTAACTTACTTGACTCAAAATATTCTAACATTATAGCTAGCATTCTTTTTGTGCCAGTTGCCCTCGTATTCATCACACAAAGTTTTCCAAATTCTTGTTGAGGGCGAATGATAAATATATTCATATTAAGCTACAATACGTGACCCGAATTCAAATGTCATTTTAGAGTGCAACATACCCAAAAGTAGATTTATGCTGAATGCTGCTTAGAATACCATAACATAGGCGAAAGTCCTAAAGTGGTAATCTCTCAGTTTCAAAGTACTTTGTCAGAGTATTAAATATTACTTGCAGATAGTACATATTCATTATTACACATTATGGGGACATACACACTCATATATCTGTTAACGCACACACACACACCCACACACATCACATTATTTTTAAACGCACACAAATTTTTTTTCTCTCTTTCGCACACACACACACACACACACACTCACACACACACACACACACACACACACACACACATATATATATATATATATATATATATATATATATATATATATATATATATATATATATATATATATTTAAAAATGAAACTGAACGTAATACTACGTAGAATCGTTCATAAAACTACAGTTTTGTAATAAAAATTATTGTTATAAATTGGATTGTTTTGTCATAATGCAGAGAAGCATATATATATATATATATATATATATATATATATATATATATATATATATATATATATATATATATAGATAGATAGATAGATAGATAGATAGATAGATAGATAGATAGATAGATAGATAGACAGGCGGACACATGTAATACAGCTATGAATTAGCTATTTATATCCTTTTGTCTTTCCAGGTTTACTGGTTGACACTACTGGTAGTTTCACAGCATGTTATTACTTTATGGGGACAGCAATGGTTATATCTGCTGTTCTCGTGCTAGTGGAACCCTTCCTTGTGGTGTACGTGAACAAAAAAGAAAAGAATAAAAAGGATTTACAGCAAGTAATTTAAAATCAAGAAATCAAGAGGATTCTTTCATGGGAATATTGACTGCCAATGAGGAAATTCCAGACATTTTTCTTAGAGCCATACCTATTTCGGTGTAGATTATTGATTTGATTGTTGTACATATGTAATCTATGTAATCTGTAATTTGTTCCTGAAGAGAGGGTCCCATTAGGTTAAGATATGAAGTGTTGACTCGAGGTGTAGTGAAGAGTAATCTTAGATTGTAGACGGCGCCTGAAGGTGTTCTATTCTTGGGACAAGCATGAACTGAATGTGCATCAATGACTAGTTTGGATGATGAAATAGGAATACTAATGATAGAACGGTCGTTTTTATTGCCACTTCAATGGTGTATCAGTGAAGCTTGTGTATTAAACTTCAAAGAAGACCAATATGCCAATAATATCTTTGTCTGTGGTTCTGGTATACCAACAGCTATACTCTCCATTGTATGTTGTTGATTATATCCATTATTTTTGTACCGTTTGAATAGAGAACGATTTTTGATTCCATCTTTGTATATTTTTGCAGACAATTCATTCTAGCAATATTGCTCACATGTCATCATTCTGTATAATAAGAGCTGGGATTTAAAAAAAAAACAATAGCACAATATCAATCTTGTTAACCTCAATTTTCATCGCCTCAGATAGATGAATTCCATTTTGGTTACTCTATGGAAGTCCTTGTAGAATTTGCATCAGAGGTCTAATTCAGATTTGTATCCAGCTGTTATAAATAAGCTCAAAAACTAAGTTAAATCAAATTGGAATCATGTTCATCCTCACTACCATCGTCATGATAGTCATCGCCATTATGATCTTTCCTCCACTTGATTATTTTCATTGTTTCTACAGTGATTTATATATAATCACTTCAGGTATCATTCCTTCATGCCAGTATTATCATCACGGATATAGGAAATACATTCCTGCCTTCCTGAATTTTTATGTTAGGCATGTTGTTGTTATTGATTTTTAAATAAAATACTTCACTGTTGCTACAGACATGTTGTAGTTATATATTTTCATCAGTATTATACCCCCAATCTCGAAGGTATTTCCCTAATATTGCATGTCAAAATTGTACCTCCTATGTGCAATTTGACGTTTTTTTTTTTTTTTTTAACCATGAATTGGAACTCTCTAATGCTGTAATATTTTCATTCATTTACTTTCTTCATTTATTTTGTAAGTACTGCCCTTCCTATAAGGGAAATTAAATATATCACTCACCTCTTAGCGTTTCTGATGTCACTGTTACAGTTGATGATGTTTAGAATGTAAGAATAGACTAGAAACCTTTTAATGCTTGGTTGATGCATAACCGATATACGCTTGTTTGGACACCTGAACTCGAAGGATTGCGTCCCGTTTTAGTGTTTAAGCTTTGTTAAGTTTATCCATTTTAGGCTTATTAGGGTTTATTAGAAGTACTATACCATTCTTATATTTTTCGTTAGACTTTGATACACTGCATTATTATTTACCTTTATTTTCCTATTCGTGGAAATAAGGTTACATTTGCCATAGTGAAACGGCATTATTGGCTAACATCTGTATTGTTGGCTGATATATTGCTTGTATTTATATTAAGATTATTTAAATATTTTTTCGGAAGTCTTGTTGTCACTTCTGTGATAATATTTCAAGGACACTGTACAATAATTCAATCTTTATACTACTGTTGTTTGCTTAAATGTTGATCGTATTGTCTTGTATAAGGAAGTCATTTTGAGAGACACTGAATTAGGCTCCCATTTTAAATATTAACGCGCAAATAATGAATATTTCTATACTTCCATTAGTCAGTAGAAGAGATAATAATTACTTCAACTAAAACAACAGAAATAATTAAAACGTCAGCAAACCTGTTGAAAAGACTAATGTTATTTGACGTTTTTATGACTGAACGAGAAATATAACACATAAATTGTACATTATAACAGGTACAGACTGTGCAAAAGGACATTGAATTTGATAATGTTACTCTTAACTATATTTAGATAAACAATTTCTCCTGAGAGAAGCTTCCTTGAATAAAGATGATTGTAAACGACATCATTATAGATGAGGGAAAGCTTGCATTTAGATGCCATTCGAGCACATACATTTGTAGATATAGTAATAGTTTTGATAAACATCACCCCGCTCACCCAAGAGTATATATATATATATATATATATATATATATATATATATATATATATATATATATATATATATATATATATATATATATATATATATATATATATATATATATATATATATATATATATATATATATATATATATATATATATATATATATATATATATATATATATATATATATATATATATATATAACTGTCTTGTCATTTCGATAATGATTGAAGATATGCTTCTTATTCTGTGACACCGCTAAAGGCTTAGGTGATAGATCGCAGTTAGTATTGTTTACTGAAGGAAGCAAGAAAATTGTACAGAATAGCTGATGTCTGTAGTATTAAAAATGTGTGATTAACTTATATTTTCTTCATTAACTTTATAGAGTATTGAAAATAGAGTACTACTGCTTATCGCAGGAAAGTCAGTCCTGAGGCTTATAAAATAAGTGATGTTTAACTACTAAAATAATGGTACTAGAGACTCTTACTATACCCGTAGAGAAACTGTTGCACTCATATACTTTGTTCAGCACTGCCAAGCAATATAGGACTATATTTAGTTCTTACGTTAATTTGACACAGTCCTCATTTGAAAGATTGTCGAGTGAAGTAATATTTATGAAAAGTGAATACGAATATTGCATATTAGAGACACACCTAAAAATAGTCAAACGAAAAAAAAAATATTTTTCTTTCATCTAAGTGGAAAGAACCCAATGAATCTAGACACAAATTTTAAAATGCCCAAGAGAACTTCCATTTTTAATAGTGAGTAATAATATCACAAAAAAAGAATATTTTTTCGCAATTCTTGTGCTAGAAAACACAGAAGGTGAATAACTTGGTTGATAAGACAAGGCTTCTCACTCGACAGGCGGATTTGGTATTTTATTATCTGGTGCTCAGGATTTTGACAGACTTTGAAACGAAATCCAAAATAATCTCCTGTAAGACAAATTAGAATAAGTTTGACATGTTAGAATAAGTTCTTTGACTCTCAAAATAAGAGAAGTATTTTGTAAGTTTCTAATAAGATTTCATATTTTTCACTGACAATGCTTATGTGTATTTAGACGTGAAGCTTTTAAATCTCCTTCATTATATGATAAGGTATTTTTTTTATTATTTACATTTACAGAATATAAACTATGCAGATAACACAATGTGTTCCTGCGACAGGGTTTTTCGGTGTTTGTCTTTCTTATAAGCAATTTCGACAATAACAAAGCATTTCTCCACAAAGTTATCTTAAGATAATTCTTATATATATTTTATGACTTGTACAATTTTCATAAGAATAATTTTTTTCAGTCTAAGATATTAATAATATTTCCACGAGACACCATTTTTTATGTGCTTCTTGCAATTCAGCCTATAGTCTTATGGGAATATGACTGCGTCATATGATGGCTGTGCAATACATTTAGATTATCATTAGGATGAATTCATTAAACTATGTATGTGTTAAGATGTATATTTTGCCTTAACATTAAACTCATTTGTAATGAAAAGTTGTGTTTTCGTGAGCCATCGATCTGTGAGGAAGAGGAGGAAAAGGAAAAACGAATATTTTACTTATAATGTAAAATATCTCTTCGCTCCGTTAATTTGTTTCCAAGCCGCGCTCAGTATCTTAATCTGTCACTTGTAAATTTTCCCTGCCAAGGATACATGGGAATAAAGGACAAATAATGTACCATAGGGAAGATCTTCATAATTATTGCTTTTCAAGTATTTTCTTCTCAGCATTGTGTGCCTGAATATGAAGGCTAAGAAATCGAAAGCTCTTATGTAAAGGCGGAAAGGCCCTCATGCTGCTCATTTTTTTCTGGAGAAAGGTCTGTAGCTCTATGGGAAAATGCCCTTTCTCTGCGCTCTCTTCAAAGTAATCATTTGAAGCATTGTGTCTTGGTGCCTTGAATGAAACATTAATTCCTCTGCAATATTATACTAATATATATATATATATATATATATATATATATATATATATATATATATATATATATATATATATATATATA
Source organism: Halocaridina rubra (assembly GCA_037179515.1). Taxonomy (NCBI): domain Eukaryota; kingdom Metazoa; phylum Arthropoda; class Malacostraca; order Decapoda; family Atyidae; genus Halocaridina; species Halocaridina rubra. The sequence goes on along the minus strand of JAXCGZ010020851.1, from coordinate 71,064 downwards.
TATATATATATATATATATATATATATTATACTGTTGGCCACCATGGCCGAGTGATAAGGGTCGCGATTTTTATTTGTCAAGTCAAATATTCGCGGCCCACACGGTCTGAGGTTAGAAAGGACATTTACTCAGGGTAGCGGCCACACTTGCCAAAATCAAATTCCTTGGCAAGAAGACACTGTCCTATACCTTAGTAGAAGAGGGAGTCCGTAACATAAAACCGATTACAAATATAAAATTATGCTATTAGAGAGGAATGAATGTATCATTAAAGGCACCAAGACAGCTTATCATGAAAATAGAACCAGTGACATACAGACGGACAGAGTCAGCTAATTAAGGCAATGTGCTCTATCTCCAAAGTAATTAAATAGAAATGGAAAAAATTACTCTACTAAATTAAGACTGAGAGAATATATTGATGACAATTAGAAGCCGAACAGACGTAAATGACTTTACATGCATGCTTTCTAAGGCTACTGAAGCGTAATTATATCCAGTTGGGCGAACTATGATCTCTCCAATAGTATATTATATTTTTTTTATTTAATATTAAAAATAATTAAGCTTTAGGAGAACTGTCCTGGCCTGATATGGACATACATTTGCTCCTACACATGAATTAGATCAGATTCCAGAAAATTACAAGAGAAAACGATACATTGCTTGCTGGCGAATCAATCCTGAATTAATTATTATCTAAAGGAATAAATAAGGCAACTGCATTTTACCCTGTTGTAATTATATATTATAGTAAATTTCTCATTTTGACAATGTCATACTTGCTACCTTGAGTAAGATTATATAATATGCATAGTGCAATATATCTAGTACACTAAATTGCATTTTGATGGGGAAATATATCATACAAAAATATTCCTTATCGCATTTTAGGAAGAAATGAGATGGATTTCAGATGCGCTAATTTATTTTCAAATATATTTAAGGCCAGAGATACATGACAGGTAAAGGAAATTTATTGGCAGTTTTCCTTCTGTTTTATTCATCTTAAAAGATGCCTTGAAAACTTCGTCATAATCAAATGCCCATATTTCACACAGAT
>JAXCGZ010020851.1:50000-65000 GCA_037179515.1 Halocaridina rubra | reverse complement strand
TCCCGTGTGGGACCCAATCAAATGCCTTCTGGAAGTCTAGGAATATGCAATACGCCCAGCCCTCTCTTTCTTGTAAAATTTGGCTTACCTCATCATAAAATTCTAATAAGTTTGTTACTGTCGATCTACCTTCTCTGAAGCCATGTTGTCTCACTGACAAAAAGTTAAACGATTCTAAGTGAATAGAGATGTGTTTTCTTAGTAGCTTCTCCATAACTTTGCAAATTATGCTGTTGAGGGAAACAGGTCTATAGGTTAGAACTGTATCCCTCTTTCCTATTTTTGATGATAGGTACCACGTTTGCTTGTTTCCAGCATCTTGGAATCTCCCCAGATTCCAGTGACTTTTCAGATATGATTCTTAGTGCCACTGATATTGATTTAGCACATTTTTTAAGTACATAAAGGGATATATCATCAGGACCTGTATCTTTATGGGCATCTAACTCCATCAGCACTTTGCATATCTCTGTGCCAGAAAAAATGAAGTTCTTTAATACTGGGCCATGAGCTCCTGTCTCTGCAATCTTAGGGGGTGGTGTATTTTCTGCTGTAAATACTGACTGTAATTACCTGCTTGTGCTTACGGGAAAGAACCTCAAGCTCGTAAGTTCTCGTCTCCTGGACAGTTTCATTTTGTACTTAGTGATGCTTATCATACTTGTACTTAAAATTATGGATTGATTTAACATTAACTATCTCTTTGCATAGAGAATTCCAATCATCAGCTACTCTTAAACTAAAAAGTACTTCCTTACATCCTGCAAGGAAGTTTTCTTACAAAGCTTCAATCTATGACCTCTACTTCTAGTGCCAACCATATTAAAATATCAATCCCTATCCACTCTATCATAACCATGAAGGAATTTAAAAACCGTCACCATATCCCCCTCATTCTGCTAGCTTCGAGTGATGGTAAGTCTAATTCCCTCAGCCTCTCATCATAACTGAGATTGTGTATTTCTGGCACCAGTTTCGTGGCATCTCTTTGAACTTTTCCAGTTTAACTATGTGCCTTTTCAAGTGTGGATTCCAAAAGGGGTCTGCATATTCAAGCTTAGATCTCACATAGGTTACATAAATATTTCTGAACATTTCCTTGTCCATGTGCCTGAAGGCTACCCTCACCTTTGTTAAAAAAAAAAACATATGCTGCCCTTACTATGTCATTTATATGCATTTCTGGTGACAAATCGGCCAGTGTGATTACTCTTATATCTCTCTCATTCGCTGTCTCTTGAAGTTCTTGCTGTCAGAAGATAACAAAATGAAAAGGGTGATCAACACTGTGAAGTTAACACAAGTAGTGACAAAACCGACCCGCATAACCCCTAATTCTAGGACTCTAATAGATCTGATAATAACAAATAAAGTGGAAAGTATACCCTATTGGGACGTAATTCCCTGCCCAATTGCAGATCACGAATTCAACATTGCTATGCTAAACATACACAAGCTCAAAAGGAAGCCTGTCTTCAAGACATTCCGGTGTCTAAAAAATTATTCCCCTGATATTTTTGTGAAGCATTAATCAACAAGAGAAATGTACTTAATTGTATAATAAACACAGATAACGTCGATTTGCCGGTTGAGGCTCAAACAAAAGTCTTCCATGAATGCTTAGATAGTAGTGCACCCATTGTAACAAGAGAAATAGCACGCCCCTCAGCCCCCTTGCTAACTGATGACATCAAAGAGGCAGTGCAAACCAGAAATCAAATACAAAAAGAGCTAAAAATGGATAGATAAGATATGACTCTCCATGAACGTTATAAAGTAGAAAAGAAACGTGTAAGATTTCTCATCGATATAAGTAAAAAAGACTTTTACAAAAAACAATTTAATGACGCTAGACATGATACAGCGGCAACATGGAAAGTGATAAGAAGCATGATACCAAATGGAAAGACTACCTCAGAAAGTTATGAAAATATTACGGAGTTGAAAGACAAAGTGGAAAACTTTAATAACAAGTTTGCTAACGTTGTGAAAAATACATATGAGAAAACACAAGCAAATCATCAACTCAGTGAACATGAGTAATTACTTAAATGTCACTTTTTCCAATGTAAACACAAGAGAGTAATTCAAGATAAATCTTACCGATTGTGCTACCCTACTTCTAACCATAAAGAGCCTAAGAAACTCTTGCTCTTATGGTCCAGATGGTATACCATATCAATTAATCAAAGATACTCTACCAATGATTGTATCTTATATTCTAGCTATTATGAACACTTCCATTGTTACTAAAAGGTGTCCTGACTCTTGGAAAAAATCACATGTAATACTTCTGCATAAAAAGGGGGACAGAGAAGATGTGACAAACTATCGTCCCATTTTCCTGCTACTCATTCACGGAAACTGCACTGCTCAGAGTTAAGAATAGTATCTATAATAATACAGATATGAAGAAAATCTTTCTGCTTGTATTATTAGACTTATCAAAAGCCTTCGACAGTGTAAAAAATGAAATTCTTATAAGTAAATGTACTAACCTAAATATTGATCCGAGCTGGTTTAGAGAGTATCTGTCTAATCGCAAACAGTCAATCCATCTTAACAACATTATCTCTATGCCAAAAAATTTATCATTTGGTGTTCCACAGGGATCAGTACTTGGTCCTATCCTCTTCTCCATTTACGTAAATGATCTATCTTCTCTCATTTCTGACTGTCTAGTCGTACAATATGCAGATGACACTCAACTACTCCTTACTGGTAATATTAATTATCTCCCAGAGCTAACCTTATGAGCAGATAACACTCTGTCAAAAATTAAAAGCTACTTTCAAGAAATTGGGCTGTCAATAAACGGAAGTAAAACACAATGCATGTTTATTGGCTCAAGGATCCATATAGGACAAATTCCAGAAAACACAACAATTAATTTTTGCGGCAATATCATTACACCTAGCAAAGCAGTCAAAAACCTAGGAATTCACTTTGATAACTACATGTTGTTTGATTCCCATATAGATAAAGTATGCAAAAAGGTTACAGGAACATTAATGTACTTATCACGTATAAAAGACAATCTTGAAACTACCACTCGAATAACTGTTGTCGAATCTCTAGCCCTAAGTCTCATTAATTACTGCACAACTGTTTGGTGAACTACCACCAAGACTCAGATAAACAGAATACAGAAGCTTATTAATTTTGCAGCTCGAGTTGCCCTGGGAGGAATAAGATAATATGACCACATCACACCAGCTCTCAAATAACTTGGATGGCTGCCAGCAGAAAACAAGGTCGCCTATGCTATTTATGCTTTTGTATACAAATTTTTGAAACATCATTATCCTAGCTAGCTATTTGATTTAAAAACAGTCATGGATATAAGGAGAAACAACACAAGACAGAGTAGTGAGCTCTTTATTCAGAGAACAAACTATTAAAGGGTCAACACTCTGGAACAATATTCCAGAGCATCTTAAAAAATCATCCTCCTTCGCAGCTTTCAAAAGCAAACTATATAGTTTTATTTTGGACATATAGTTGCTGCTCACACACTAACCAAACTTAATGATTTAATGCAAGTTCCCTTAACACTAACCTCTCTATATGTAAATTGATATCGACATCTCTGTTCTCTAAGTTAAGAACTAATTATTCTCATTATAAGGAAAGCAAATATGGTGATGATGCCGATAATAACGATCCTTTATCGAGTGTTATTATTACTACTTTATTATTAACATTATTGTTATTATTTTTATTATAGTATTATTATTTTCTAGGAAACCATATCTAATTTAACTGTATGTATTAACAAACAAACAAACAAACAAACATTTATTTCCATTTTATACAATGGTTATTCAACATTAATAGTAACTTATAAGTAGACATGTATTTAAACTAGTAAATAAGAGGGTTATACATATAGTTAAATTAAATGTAGCTTTCATAGAAAATAATAATGCTGTAATAAAAATGTTAACAATAATGTTAATAATAAAGTAGTAAGTATGCCACTAGATACAGGATCGTTATTATCGGCATCATTTCCATATTTGTTTCCTTACAATGAGAATAATTAGTTCTTAATGAGCAGCAACTATTTGTCCAAAAGAAAACTATATAGTTTGCCTTTGAAAGCTGTGAAGGAGGATGCATTCTTAAGATGCTCTGGAATATTATTCCAGAGTGTTGGCCCTTTGATAGTGATCATCTTTGAACCTGCTTCTGTGTGTGTTCTGTGAATAAAGAGCTCACTGCTCTGTCTTGTGTTGGTTCCCCTTATATCCCTGACTGTTTTTAAATCAAATAGCCAGCTAGGATAATGATGGTCCAAAATTTTGAATACAAAAACATAAATAGCATAAGCGACCTTATTTTCTGCCTGCAGCCACCCAAGTTTATTGAGAGCTGGTGTGATGTGGTCATATTTTCTTATTCCTCCCAGGGCAACTCGAGCTGCAAAATTAATAAGCTTCTGTATTCTGTTTATCTGAGTCTTAGTGGTAGCACCCCAAACAGTTGTGCAGTAATTAATGTGACTTAGGGCTAAAGATTCAACAAGAGTTATTCGAGTGGTAGTCTCAAAATTGTCTTTTATACGTGATAAGTACATTAATGTTCCTGTAACCTTTTTGCATACTTTATCTATGTGGGAATCAAACAACATGTGGTTATTAGAGTGAATTCCTAGGTTTTTGACTGTTTTGCTAGGTGTGATAATATTGTCGTAAAAATTAATTGTTGTGTTTTCTGGAATTTGTGCTATGTGGAACCTTGAACCAATAAATATGCACTGTGTTTTACTTTCGTTAATTAACAGCCCAATTTCTTGGAAATAGGTTTTAATTTTTGACAATGCTGTCTGCTCTTAAAGTTAGCTCTGGGAGATTATTAATATCACCACTAATGAGTAGTTGAGTGTCATCTGCATATTGTACGACTAGACAGTCAGAAATGAAACAAGATAGATCATTTACGTAAATGGAGAAGAGGATAGGACCAAGTACTGATCCCTGTGGAACACCAAATGATACATTTTTTGGTACAGAGATAATGTTGTTAAGACGTATGGACTGTTTACGATTAGATAGATACTCGCTAAACCAGCTTGGATCAGTCTTTAAGTTAATACATTTACTTAAAAGAATTTCATGGTTTACACAGTCGAAGGCTTTTGATAAGTCCAATAATACAAGCATAGATATTTTTTTCATATCTATATTATTATATATACTATTCGTAACTTTAAGCAGTGCAGTTTCCGTCGAAAGTTTCGGTCTGAAACCATGTTGGTTAATACTTAGTCTATTTGATTCTAAATATGACATAAGTTGGCATGCAACAATTTTTTCTAATATTTTAGAGAAAATGCGTAGCAGGGAAATGGAACGATAGTTTGTCACATCTTCTCTGTCCCCCTTTTTATGCAGAGGTATTACATGTGATATTTTCCAAGAGTCAGGAAACTTTTTAGTGACAATGGAAGTGTTCATAATAGTTAGAATATAGGATGCAATCATGGGTAGAGCATCTTTGATGAACTAAAATGGTATACCATCTGAACCATAAGAGCCAGAGTTTCTTACTCTCTTACTTTTTAGTTCAAATATATGTCTACTTATAAGTTACTTTTAGATTGCATAAGAATAACCATTGTACAAAAATGGAAATAAATGTTTGTTTGTTTGTTTGTTTGCCAATGAGTAGTCAAGCTTGGGTCTTCTTGCACTTGTACCCATTCTCATTACCTTACATTTTGAAATATTAAATCTTGTTAGCCACTTTTCTGACCACTCATGCAGACTATTTAGATCTTCAGAAATCAAATACAAAAAGAGCTAAAAATGAATAGATATGACATGACTCTCCGAGAACGTTATAAAACAGAAAAGAATCGAGTCAGATCTCTCATCAGTGTAAGTAAAAAAGACTTTTACAAAAATCAATTTAATGACTCTAGACATGATACAGTAGCAACATGGAAAGTGATAAGAAGCATGATACCAAATGAAAAGAGTACCTCAGAAAGTTATGAAAATATTACGGAGTTGAAAGACAAAGCAGAAAACTTTAATAACTATTTTGCTAACGTTGGCAATAATACATATGAAAAAACTCAAGAAAACATCAACTCAGTGAATATGAGTAATTGCTTAAATGACAATTCTTCCAATGTAAACACAAGAGAGTACTTCAAGATAAATCCTATCGATTGTGCTACCCTAATTCTTACCATAAAGAGCCTAAGAAACTCTGGCTCTTATGGTTCAGATGGTATACCATTTCAGTTCATCAAAGACGCTCTACCCATGATTGCATCCTATATTCTAACTATTATGAACACTTCCATTGTCACTAAAAAGTTTCCTGACTTTTGGAAAATATCACATGTAATACCTCTGCATAAAAAGGGGGACAGAGAAGATGTGACAAACTATCGTTCCATTTCCCTGCTACCCATTTTCTCTAAAATATTAGAAAAAATTGTTGCATGCCAACTTATGTCATATTTAGAATCAAATAGACTATTAAGTATTAACCAACATGGTTTCAGACCGAAACTTTCGACGGAAACTGCACTGCTTAAAGTTACGAATAGTATATATAATAATATAGATATGAAAAAAATATCTATTCTTATATTATTGGACTTATCTAAAGCCTTCGACGGTGTAAACCATGAAATTCTTTTAAGTAAATGTATTAACTTAAATATTGATCCAAGCTGGTTTAGCGAGTATCTATCAAATCGTAAACAGTCCATACGTCTTAACAACATTATCTCTATGCCAAAAAATGTATCATTTGGTGTTCCACAGGGATCAGTACTTGGTCCTATCCTCTTCTCCATTTACGTAAATGATCTATCTTCTTTCATTTCTGACTGTCTAGTCGTACAATATGCAGATAACACTCAACTACTCCTTAGTGGTGATATTAATAATCTCTCAGAGCTAACTTTAAGAGCAGAAAACACTCTGTCAAAAATTAAAACCTATTTCCAAGAAATTGGGCTGTTAATTAACGAAAGTAAAACACAGTGCATATTTATTGGTTCAAGGTTCCACATAGCACAAATTCCAGAAAACACAACAATTAATTTTTACGACAATATTATCACACCTAGCAAAACAGTCAAAAACCTAGGAATTCACTCTAATAACCACATGTTGTTTGATTCCCACATAGATAAAGTATGCAAAAAGGTTACAGGAACATTAATGTACTTATCACGTATAAAAGACAATTTTGAGACTACCACTCGAATAACTCTTGTTGAATCTTTAGCCCTAAGTCACATTAATTACTGCACAACTGTTTGGGGTGCTACCACTAAGACTCAGATAAACAGAATACAGAAGCTTATTAATTTTGCAGCTCGAGTTGCCCTGGGAGGAATAAGAAAATATGACCACATCACACCAGCTCTCAATAAACTTGGGTGGCTGCGGGCAGAATATAAGGTCGCTTATGCTATTTATGTTTTTGTATTCAAAATTTTGGACCATCATTATCCTAGCTGGCTATTTGATTTAAAAACAGTCAGGGATATAAGGGGAACCAACACAAGACAGAGCAGTGAGCTCTTTATTCACAGAACAAACACAGAAGCAGGTTCAAAGATGATCACTATCAAAGGGCCAACACTCTGGAATAATATTCCAGAGCATCTTAAAAATGCATCCTCCTTCACAGCTTTCAAAGGCAAACTATATAATTTTCTTTTGGACAAATAGTTGCTGCTCATTAAGAACTAATTATTCTCATTGTAAGGAAACAAATATGGAAATGATGCCGATAATAACGATCCTGTATCGAGTGGCATACTTACTACTTTATTATTAACATTATTGTTAACATTTTTATTACAGCATTATTATTTTCTATGAAAGCTACATTTAATTTAACTATATGTATAACCCTCTTATTTATTAGTTTAAGTACATGTCTACTTATAAGTTACTATTAATGTTGAATAACCATTGTACAAAATGGAAATAAATGTTTGTTTGTTTGTTTGTTTGTTTGTCCTGAAGTTTGTGTGTGTGTGTGTGTGTGTGTGTGTGTGTGTGTGTGTGTGATTACCTGATTGTGATTACCTAATTGTGCTTACAGGAAAGAGCCCAAAGCTCGTATCTTCCCGTCTCCAGATCAGTTCCATTTTGTACTTAGTGATACCTGCCATACCTGTCCTAAAAACTATGGATTGAGTTAGCATTAAATACCTCCTCGCTTAGCCATTTCCAATATATCAACTACTCTTACCCTAAAAAAGTACTTCCTTACATCCTGCAAAGAAGTTTTCTTACGAAGTTTCAAACTATTACCTCCAGTTCTAGAGCCAGCCATATCAAAATATCGATTCCCATCCACTCTATCATAACCATAAAAGAATTTAAAGACTGTCACCATATCCCCTCTCAGTCATCTAGCTTCAAGTGATGGTAAGTCTAATTCCTTCAGCCTCTCAACATAACTGAGATTGCATATTTCTGGCACCAGTTTCGTGGCATGTCTTTGAACTTTTGAAGCTGAGCTACGTGCTTTTTCAAGTGCGGATTCCAAAGGGGGGCTGCATATTCAAGTTTTGGCCTTTCATAGGTTACATAAATATTTCTGAACATTTTCTTCTCCATGTACCTGAAGGCTACCCTTACATTTAATATGAGAGCATATGCTGCCCTTACTATGCCATTTTTAAGTATTTCTGGAGACAAATCTGCCAGTATAATTACTCCTACATCTCTCTCATTTTCTGTCTCTTGAAGTTGTAATTACCTAATTGTAATTACCTAATTGTGTTTACGGGAAAGAGCCCAAATCTCGTATCTTCCCGTCTCCTGATCGGTTTCATTTTATACTTAGTGATACTTATCATACCTGTCCTTAAAACTATGGATTGAAATAGCATTAACTACCTCCTCGCTTAGCCAATTATAATTATCAACTACTCTTACACTGAAAAAGTATTTCCTTACATCCTGCAAAGAAGTTTTCTTACGAAGCTTCAAACTATAACCTCTAGTTCTAGAGCCAGCCATATCAAAATATCGATCCCTATCCACTCTATCATAACCATGAAGGAATTTAAAGACTGTCACCATATCCCCCCTCAATTTTCTAGCTTCGAGTGATGGTAAGTCTAATTCCCTCAGCCTCTCATCATAACTGAGATTGTGTATTTCTGGTACCAGTTTCGTGGCATGTCTTTGAACTTTTTCAAGCTTAGCTATGTTCTTTTTTAAGTGTGGATTCCAAAAGGGGGCTGCATATTTGAGTTTTGGCCTCACATAGGTTACATAAATATTTCTGAACATTTCCTTGTCCATGTGCCTGAAGGCTACCCTTACATTTGATAAGAATGCATATGCTGCCCTTACTATGCCATTTATATGTATTTCTGGAGACAAATCTCCCAGAATGTTTACTCCCAGATGTCTCTCATTTTCTGTCTCTTGAAGTTGTACTCCAGCCACCGAGTAGTCAAGCTTGGGCCTTCTTGCACTTGTACCCATTCTCATTACCTTACATTTTGAAATGTGTGTGTATGTGATTACCTAATTGTGCTTACGGGAAAGAGCTAAAAGCTCGTATCTTCCCGTCTCCTGATCGGTTCCATTTTATACTTAGTGATACTTGTCATACCTGTCCTTAAAACTATGGATTGAGATAGCATTAACTACCTCCTCGCTTAGCCAATTCCAAATATCAACTACTCTTACACTGAAAAAGTATTTCCTTACATCCTGCAAAGAAGTTTTCTTACGAAGCTTCAAACTATGACCTCTAGTTCTAGAGTCAGCCATATCAAAATATCGATCCCTATCCACTCTATCATAACCATGAAGGAATTTAAAGACTGTCACCATATCCCCCCTCAATCTTCTAGCTTCGAGTGATTGTAAGTCTAATTCCCTCAGCCTCTCATCATAACTAAGATTGCGCATTTCTGGCACCAGTTTCGTGGCATGTATTTGAACTTTTTCAAGGTCGGCTATGTGCTTTTTCAAGTGTGGATTCCAAAAGGGGGCTGCATATTCGAGTTTTGGCCTCACATAGGTTACATAAATATTTCTGAACATTTCCTTGTCCATGTGCCTGAAGACTACCCTTACATTTGATAAGAATGCACATGCTGCCCTTACTATGCCATTTATATGTATTTCTGGAGACAAATCCGCCAGTTTGTTTACTCCTAGATCTCTCTCATTTTCTGTCTCTGGAAGTTGTACTCCAGCCACCGAGTAGTCAAGCTTGGGCCTTCTTGCACTTGTACCCATTCTCATTACCTTACATTTTGAAGTATTGAATTTCATTAGCCACTTTTCTGACCACTCATGCAGATTATTTAGATCCTCATGAAGTTCTCTACCATTGTTCTCGTTTTTTACTTTCTTCACAATCTTTGCATCAACTGCAAACATATTCATGAATGAATTTACAGACTCTGGTAGGTCATTTAATGTGTGTGTGCGTGTGTGTGTGTGTGTGTGTGTGTGTGTGTGTGTGTGTGTGTGTGCGTGTGTGTGTGTGTGTGTGTGTGTGTGTGTGTGTGTGTGTGTGTGTGTGTGTGAGATTACCTAATTGCGATTACCTAATTGTGTTTACGGGAAAGAGCCCAAAGCTCGTATCTTCCCGTCTCCTCATCGGTTCCATTTTGTACTCAGTGATACTTACCATACCTGTCCTTAAAACTATGGATTGAAATAGCATTAACTACCTCCTCGCTTAGCCAATTCCAATTATCAACTACTCTTACACTGAAAAAGTATTTCCTTACATCCTGCAAAGAAGCTTTCTTACGAAGCTTCAAACTATGACCTCTAGTTCTAGAGCCATCCATATCAAAATATCGATCCCTATCCACTCTATCATAACCATAAAGGAATTTAAAGACTGTCACCATATCCCCCTCAAACTTCTTGCTTCGAGTGATGTTAAGTTTAATTCCCTCCTCTCATCATAATTCAGATTACATATTTCTGGCACAGATTCGTGGCATGTCTTTGAACCTTTTCAAGCTTAGCTATGTGCTTTTTCAAGTGCGGATTCCAAAAGGGGGCTGCATATTCGAGTTTTGGCCTCACATAGGATACATATATATTTCTGAACATATCCTTGTCCATGTGCCTGAAGGCTACCCATACATTTGATAAGAATGCATATACTGCCCTTACTATTCAATTTATATGTATTTCTGGAGACAAATCTGCCAGTATGTTTACTCCCTTATGTCTCTCATTTTCAGCTTCTTGAAGTTGTACTCCAGCCACCGAGTAGTCAAGCTTGGGCCTTCTTGCACTTGTACCCATTCTCATTACCTTACATTTTGAAGTATTGAATTTCATTAGCCACTTTTCTGACCACTCATGCAGACTATTTAGATCTTCCTGAAGTTCTCTACCATTGTTCTCGTTTTTTTACTTTCTTCACATTTTTTGCATCAACTGCAAACATATTCATGAATGAATTTACAAACTCTTGTAGGTCATTTATATATACAAGGAAAAAAGTGGCCCTAAAACTGAACCCTGTGGAACTCCACTACTAACTCTTCTCCATTCAGACAATTAGTGTCTTACTCTAACTCTCTGTTCCCTTCCTTCTAAGTAAGTTTTTATCCATTCCAAAACATTTCCACCTATTCTAGCCATTGCTTGCAGCTTCCTAATAAGTCTCCCATGTGGACAGTGTCAAACGCTTTCTGGAAGTCTAGGAATATGCAATCTGCCCAGCCCTCTCTTTCCTGTAAGTTTCCGCTTACCTCATCATAAAATTCTAATAAATTTGTTACTGTTGATCTACCTTCTCTGAAGCCATGTTGCCTCACTGACAAAAAGTTGAGGGATTCCAAGTGAAGAGAGATATGTTTCCCTAGTAATTTCTCCATAACTTTGCAAACTATGCTTGTCAAGGAAACTGGTCTATAGTTCAGAGCTTTATCCCTCCTTCCCTTTTTGAAGATAGTTTTCACGTTTGCTTGTTTCCGGCATCTTGGAATCTCCCCTGACTCCAGTGACTTTTTAATTATGATACTTAGTGCCACTGATATTGAGTGTGCGCATTTTTTAAGTACATGAGGGGATATATCATCAGGACCTGTAGCTTTATGAACATCTAACTCCAGCAGCACTTTGCATACCTCTGTGGCTGTAAGGTTGATGTTCTCTAATACCGGCCCTTGAGCTTCTATCTCCGCATTCTGAGGGGGTGGGGTATTTTCTACTGTAAATACTGACTGAAACTCCTTGTTCAATTCTATGCATAGCTCTTCATCCGTCTCAGTGATGCTTCCATCCGCTCTCTTAAGCCTTAAAACCTGTTCTTTTACCTTCAGTTTTCCTCTGATAAAGCTGTGGAAATGTTTGGGATTTTCTTTAGCCTTCATGGTGATGTCCCTCTCATAGTCTCTCTCTCTGCCTCTCTTCTTTTACTTAGGTAATCATTTCTTGCTCTTTTGTAGGTTTGCCAGGCATTTATGTTTTTTCTCCTCCTATACCTTTTTCAGCATTTGTCTCTCCACTCCTAAGCTCATTTACACTCATTATCGAACCATTTCTCTCTGGCATGAATTACACCTACTATGGTGAGAGGTATGCAGCAATCTACCATCTTTCCATATTTCTCACAAAAGATGTCATACATTTCTTGTACAGATTTGTTGTAAAATAAGGTTCTCCAGTCAATAACTGCAAAAAGCTCATTCATTTTGATGTAATCTCCTTTTGGATAGTTCCTCCTCATGTCCTCAGTGCCTCTACTCTCAGGAAGAATATCTTCAATGATATACTCCATCAACAACACACAGTGGTCACTCTTTCCAAATGGTTTTTCATACTCAATTTTCTCAATATCCAACACGTTATCTGTGAATACTAAATCAAGTAGTGATGGCTCATCCCCACCCCTGGCCCTCATTGGTTCCATTACATGTTGGTGTAGGAAATTCCGTTGTATGCAATCTAGGAATCTTGCCCCGAATGAGTCCTCACCACTGTGTGGTTCAAGGTTTATCTAATTTATCTCTTAATGATTAATATCTCCCATAATCAAAATCCTACATTTTCTCTCCCGTGCCATGTTAACAAGTGAGTTTATGACTTCAATAGTACCTATATGACTTTCCTCATAAAGTTCTAGCCTATGTTGGTTCCTTGGTGGGTTATATACAACAGTTATTATAATTCTCTCTGACCCAGTATTTATAAGAGCAACAAGAAATTCCTTGAACTTACTTTCTATAGCCAAGTTTATTTCTTCAACTTGAATCCTTTTACTTATGAGCAGTGCTATCCCTCCACCAGTCCTCTCAGATCTTTCAACCCTTAATATTCTGAAGCCCTTGGAAAAACTGTGACAATGTTTATGTCCTTACTCAACTTAGTCTCTGTAATTGCTACTATATCTGCCTTACTGTTGTGAATCCTATCTTTTAATTCTACTGCCTTACCAGCTAATCCATCGGCATTTGTGTATAACAATCTTAATGAGGCTCCATCCCTTAATCTTCTGTCATTATCTTCTTTATCTCCCCTTTGTCTGGAAGAACTCTGAAATGAAAATTTTTCTTCTCTTCTTCATTTCTTTCATCATTTAGCCTCTTGCAACAAGTTTTTGATCTTTCCCATCTCTTCCTGTGTTTTACATCGTCTAATGAACACTTCTTTGAATTCTTGAAGGTCTTTTAGACATTTTTTTTTCATCAATATTTCTCTACATGTTTCCCCTCTCTCAAAGATTACTTTTATTGGTCTCGGCTTTCCTTCCCTCGAATATTTGCCTAGTTGGCGAATGTTTACAATATCCTCAGGACTACAAACTACTCCAAGCATTCTTATCAGGCCTACAACCATAGCTTTATTTTCTTCGAGGCTCCTCTGCCATGTTGGCTCCTGGGATTCGCTTATGCCTGAGATTACCACTGTCTTCTCTTTATCAAGTATCTGTTTAATCGGCGGATTCGCCCTTTCCATCATAACGTCTTTAATTTTTTCGATTACTGTCTCTTTATAGTCAACTGTTAGTATGTTTTCCAGTGCCACCACCTTTACAGCCTCTTTTACTGCCACATTCTCCTTTAGTGCATCAGCAAAGGAAGTTTTCATGGCATCATGTTCCATATTCAGCTCCTGAATCTCTTTCTAAACTGTTCAATGTTTTCTTTAATCTGGATATTCCAAGCTATAATCTCGCCTCTCTCAGAAGAGAGCAGTGAGCTAATATCTAATTCATTTAGATTGTCATTCAGCTTTTTGTTATTATCTTCTTGCTTAGAAATTCTGGTTTCTAGTTCACTCTTTTCCCCTTCCAGCTTCTTTATTCGTTTTTCTAGTTCTTTTCTTTCCTGCCCTTGTGCTTTATTTGCTTCCTTCAAAATTCTTATTTCCTCTCTGAGTGTTTCATTCTCTTTCATTTCTCTATCCATATTCCGAATTATATCATCAAGGCTTATAACCATTGCCTCTAAATCCTTGATTTTCTGTTTTAGTTTCCTAATAGCTACCCCTCCTCCCGACACATGGGTGGGGGAGGTTTGGGACAGAGATGACCTCATTTTTATGTTTTCCCTTTCACAGAATATAGAAAGAAGAAGAGAAAGAGAAAAAAAAGAGAAAAACTTTTATTTAAGCTTCACACAGAATATATATATCTTCATATAAGTGCTATTTAGTGACTCAGTTAATCTCTTTTCTGGTAACACACATCCTAACTTAAAAAATTTGAGTTTGGTAATTTGAGGGAAAATAAGAAAAAAAATGCAAACAAAAACAAAAGTCAACTTGAAGGAAAATTCGAATTTGTATTTGAGGAGACACCCACCTATTTCTGCTATATATTCTTCTTAACTGATAAACTCACTTGCTAACCAAGGTATATGTGTGAGTGAAAAAATAAATATATGTTGAATTCATTAAAATTTAAGAAAATCGAACTTTTATTCACCACTTACGGCATAAATAATAAAATAAATAATTAGGAGAGAAGTGAGGTGGAAAGCGAAGAAGGAATGAGTCAGGCAAGAAAATGTGTAGA
>JAXCGZ010020851.1:32500-35000 GCA_037179515.1 Halocaridina rubra | reverse complement strand
GTAGGAATAACACATTCACCACGAAGAATTATTCCATCTTATACAAACATTTCATCTCTATAAATGAAGTAAGGTATCAAAAGCTGTGGTAGCAAAGCTATATTTTCAGATCTCCCTTTTCTAATGGTCTGTTTCAGATGGCTTCGAGTATTATGCGGCTAAGGTTTCATTCGTATTTTATCGAGACTAGATACCTTAATTGGAGAGAATAACAACTTGTTGACAGATATTTCTTCCTCATTCAACAAAATGGAAGTAGGAGCTGGTGACAAAGCACCAGCAAGAGGAATGTCCTTCCCAAGCTTGTGGGATATCTCAAAATTATATTCTTACGCTTGAAGTAACAGCTTGAAGCCGTTTAAGGGAGATGTCTGAGGTTTCTTTAATATAGACAGTAAGCTTTTGCTTTGCTAATGCTTTCACAGTGCGACGAAAATAGAAGTGCTGAAATTTACTTAGATCATAATGAAGAGGAAGATTTTCTTTCTTAATCTGAGAGTAATTTCTCCCAGTATTTATTGAACAATTTGGTCTCGACATCTTCTAAAATAGGATTCAAAATCCATGCATAAAAATGTCATCCCCTACGGTACACGATACCGGGTGATTCAGCAAATGGGCTTAAGACATGAAAACTAAAGAGAAGTCGCACTCATTGGTATCTACCATAAATAGGTCTGGAAAGTAATCAACAGGCTTGAAGTGTCATCAATATCCACATGTCAGTAACCCGGGGCTAAGTCAGCTTCAAAAACTTGGCTGACCTACTTTATATAAAGTATGTTAACAAATGAGCATTGCATAACATTTCTGCATCAGAGCTTTCTTAATTTCTTTTGGCAAGACAGATTCTTGTATCATCATTCTTGATTTATGCTCTCACTAATTGATTGACCCGTGGTGTAGGTTGTTCTATAGGTGTAATTACTCTAAGGTGCAGTAAAATTGCTAATTCGGTTTTGAGCATATGGTGTGCAGATATTGGTAGACGTCGACTAGACAATCTAACTGGTCGAACATTGTTTCTAAAATTCCTATTATTTACACCCAGGAAAGAACCTAACTTATTTTCATAACGTCGTTGTACTTATCTTCATGTTGACAAGATACATTTAAAAAAATATTTTCATAAACTTAAAGAAGACGCATGTGAACACTTGCCCACTTACTTGACCAAGAAATTGAATCGTCTTCAAAAACAATAAATCTTACAAAGTACTCTTTACAACTCTTAGGATTAACATCCAAAGTGGACTTGTTTATTTTTATTCCAAACTGATGATGCCGTTTAACGTCATAGACTCCTCATTTTTATTAAGGACTAGGACGGTGCCTCCTTATGAAGTAGTTTGATTTTGGCAAGGTCGACCGCTATTCCGCGTGAATGCCGTTTCTAACCACTGACCATGGCGGGTCTCGAACCTACGACTTGACGAATGAAAGTCGCGCGTGATACCAACTCAGCCACACAGTGATCACTTACTTTTATTCCAAATGGACATGACCTTAGGTGTTTTTGATACTTTCTCTCCAAATTTTTTAGGCAAAATGTTTATGCTCGATACATGCATATATTACAATTTTCTTCTTTCATCTCATTTGTCGCATCTAAAGTATTTAATTACCATCATAACACAAACATATAATTTCATCATTGATTTGGCAGATAAGATTTCTTCTAACTTTATTTTTAGTACCGATCTTTACTCAATTCTTACTGGCAAACGTATTTCGATATTTAGAAGAACAATGTCTATTTTGGCCTAAATTGATACAGTTACTTGCATAAACAAGACACTCATTTATCATAAAGTGCTTTTGTTCACAGAATTTGTACATTTTATGATCATTAGTAGATACAGCTTAGTACGGTAAAATTTCTAAAACTTAGAAGAGTTCCTTTTATGATAGCTAGTCTTATGTACATTTGTATTTCTCAATGTAAAATCTTATTTTTTCAGAGATGCATTTTCAGCTGCTTTGCATATACCAGTGCACTCTCCTAGTGTAAGATTCCTAACTTTAAGCAATTCAATTTGAACACTGGAGTCTCGGTAACGTCCAAAGAAATACGGTAGTGTCTTAGCATAGAATTTACACAATTGTCACAATTACCACAGGTTTCGATTAAGGTAATTTGATTAAAAACAATATGATTAAATGCTCCACCTTCCTCTTGGCATCGCTTGTGGAATAAAAGAAACCTTTCAAAATAAAAAAAATAGTTTAACTCTAACAAATATTTCCTGAACAGTTTTTGACTCTATAGGTCACCATTAAGCTAGAAACCAACGAAGACTTTAAGAGCAGCATAAGCAAGGATATGCTGAAAACGAGCTACCTACACTATATTTGGTTAGGATTCATGGTTAGAAATAATGACGCTAGTTTCCTAGCACTACTTATAAATCTTCTAGTTATCTAAAATGTTAGATCCTAGGCTAAGCTGTCATGAGGGGGGGGGGTTGATAACAGGGTCTAACCTAATGCTAGAGTGGAC
>JAXCGZ010020851.1:12500-22500 GCA_037179515.1 Halocaridina rubra | reverse complement strand
GGATCCCGTACGGGATCCTACCATACACAGAACAGCGTCAGATGCGTTGATGAAATCCATTTGTGTGTGTCTAGCTAACTAACAATATGGTATCCTAGGTTTACACTGTTTAAGATATCGGGCCAAATTCTGAGCAGGGTGTATATATATTTCTAATGACTTCCTCATCAAAGTGCGTAAGAAATGCATTTTTTTTTTACATTAGGGAAAAGAGAGGTCCTTACGGTACTCCACTGTAAGAACATCACAATGTAGCAAGTTTCATGAGTTAAATATCATTTTAATCTCATTTTTATGTAAATTCATCAAGAGTTACGATAAAATGTTGTGAAAGTTTTTCCAGAAGACTTTGGTATTAAACTTACCAGAATGGAACCCGTAAGAACTATAGTAACTGACACAGCATGCGTTAGAATGCTTTTCATTAAATTGTCAATAATTACTAACATCTTTTCATGTTGTTAGGGAACTGATTTTTTCAGCCTTTCTCTCTGTATTTTTTGTTCCGGTTTTACGTCACGGACTCCCTTTTCTACTAAGGGCTAGGACGGTTGCCTTCTTGCGAAGGATTTGTTTTGGCAGATGTAATCGTTACCTTGAGTGCATGCCCTTGCTAACCTCAGACCGTGACGGGGCGCGAACCCTCGAGCTGACGCCTCAGAGTCGCAGACGCTACCGCTTGAGCCACGGTGACTACTACCTAACAATGTATTAATTTTACCAAATGAGAAACAACTCCCGTAAATAAAATCTTAGAGAGTTATTTTATGACTGACGTTATCATAGTAAAATTGTTGTTGGTAGTTCGTGATTGGGTGAGAGTAAAAAATATCAGGATGCTGCCTAGCAAAGTGACAATGGACATTAGAAAAAAGAATCTGCATTCAATTTCCCATGTTTATTAAAAGTCTTGCTACTTATAAAACCAAATAAAATACTAATCGCTTATTCATAAAACGTGAACAGAAGGAATTTAACAAAATAAAAGAAAACGAATAAAAAAGGCGTAGAATAAAGTAAGATAAACATACAGTTTATTGTTAATTCTTCACATCATAATCGAGTTGCACTCCACTCAGCTTAACATATACCGAACCATATAAACTTTTGCTGATTATAAGTAAAACTAATTAATAAAAAGCTAACTTTGTGTGTAGATAACTCTTACAAAGAATATTTCATGGGATATGTTTTTTTCTTGGAATTTTGGTTATATTTCTTACTGCAATCCAAAACCTTCTTATCTCTGATTCAACCTGTCTGGATTTCAGCTTTCTAGAAATAAAATGTTGTATTAATAACCACATGAATTGGTCTAGTTGCAGTGCCTTCGCTTAGTAAGGAATATTTTGAAGTTTATGACATTGTCTCTCTCTCTCTCTCTCTCTCTCTCTCTCTCTCTCTCTCTCTCTCTCTCTCTCTCTCTCTCTCTCTCTCTCTCTCTCTCTCTCTCTCTCTCTCTCTCTCTCTCTCTCTCTCTCTCTCTCTCTCTCTCCTCTCTCTCTCTCTCTTATAAGACCTTTGGCTTTTTCCTCTAATGATTTTTTTATGAAATATACCAGAGGATCTTTTAATTTAATTTCCCAAAGATGAATACAGTACCAATATAAATTATTGTGTGTTCATAAAATATGTTCATCGCCATTGAATATTTAGTGTGCTTATTACCACTAAAATACAAATAAATTTGTATTTTGACTACGTATATACTAATACCCCTGAGAGGGGGGGCAAGAATATTCTCCTTCGTGTTCCTTTGCGTGTCACAAAAGTCGACGGAATGGGGAGGAGGGAGGAGACTGGAAATGCCCTCCTCTGAGTTTTCCCCGTACGAAGAGTTAATGCTTTATTTCTCTGACTCACCAAACCCCCTTATAAGAGGCTTATGATTCTGCTTATAGAATAGAGATACTTACAAGTGGCTGAAAGCTCTGTTAATCGAAGCTGAAAGAGGTTTCACGACTGCTCTGTATATGTCTTTTCCGAAAAAGGGCTTAATAACCTGTAAATAAAATCAGACTTACGATAGTGATTTCAATTCATTTCAGGAAACTTCTGAAATGATATCGATTTTTATAAATATTTCACGTTCAGTGTATCGTAATAGAATTTGAAGTTTAGATATTAGAAGTGGGTAACGAGAATAGACTTTGATAACAGAACATGGTAAGAGATAAAAAAAATTAAATCATAAGAATTTTAAAAGTAGACATATAAATTACCTGGAAATAAGAAATGCCAAGAACTGCTATATACGTGAGAATGATGAGCATACCGTCGCCATCACACCAATAATCGCCCTCCTGAAATTATTATTATTATTATTATTATTATTATTATTATTATTATTATTATTATTATTATTATTATTATTATTATTATTATCATTATTAGTGAGGGGTTAGAATACTTCCTCCGTAATTCCCTGTGTGTCGTAAAAGGCGACTAAATGGGGGCGGAGAGGGGGACTGAGAACTCCCTCCTCTGAATTTTTATCCTACGAGTGGCCAAGCAATGCTGGGGTATTCTGGTAGGAGATATCCAGCCAGAACCTAAGTAATTAGGTCCCTGAATGTGCGTGGTTGTGGTGTAAGTGAAAGTAAGAGGGAGTGATAGGGAGTATCTTTGTGGAGAGAAAGATGGATGTACTTACACTGAGCGAAACTAAGATAAAAGGGAATGGTGAGGTGACATTTGGGAGTGTGTTAGGTAGTGTTTGGAGTTAAAAAAATGAGAGGAAGTGAGGGAGTATCTCTGTTGGTGAGTGAAGAGATAAATAAGATTTTGGTGGAGTGGAATGAAGTCTCATCTCGAATAATAGTGGCTAAAATGAAGCCGGGATATGAGGTTTAGGCATTTGTGAACGCATAAGGCTCTGTCAGTGAAAGAGGTGAGGAAGAAAGAGAAGAATTTTGGATAAAATTGACTGAGTGTGTGGAAGATTTGGGAATGAATGTGAATGGTGTTGATAGGAGACTTGGATACTAGGGTAGGGAATGAGCCAGTGGATGGTGTAATTGGAAGGTATGGAGTAGCTTGTAGGAATGAGAGTGGAGAAAAAATAATAGAAATGTGTATTAAGAGACTTGTTGATTGCTCATACTGTATTTAAAAGAAGGATGTACTTACCTAATTGTGCTTACTTAATTGTGTTTATGGGAAAGAGCCCAAAGCTCGAATCTTCCCGTCTTCTGATCGGTTCCATTTTATACTTATTGATACTTATCATACCTGTCCTTAAAAATATGGATTGAGATAGCATTAACTACCTCCTCGCTTAGCGAATTCCAATTATCAACTACTCTTACACTGAAAAAGTACTTCCTTACATCCTGCAAAGAAGTTTTCTTACGAAGCTTCAAACTATGACCTCTAGTTCTAGAGCCAACCATATCAAAATATCACTATTCACTCTATCATAACCATGAAGGAATTTAGAGACTGTCACCATATCCCCCCTTACTCTTCTAGCTTCGAGTGATGGTAAGTCTAATTCCCTCAGCCTCTCATCATAACTGAGATTGCGTATTTCTGGCACCAGTTTCGTGGCATGTCTTTGAACTTTTTCAAGCTTAGCTATGTGCTTTATCAAGTGTGCATTCCAAAAGGGGGTTGCATATTCGAGTTTTGGCCTCACATAGGTTACATAAATTATTCTGAACATTTCCTTGTCCATGTGCCTGAAGGCTACCCTTACATTTGATAAGAATGCATATGCTGCCCTTACTATGCTATTTATATGTATTTCTGGAGACAAATCTGCCAGTATGTTTACTCCTAGATCTCTCTCATTTTCTGTCTCTTGAAGTTGTACTCCAGCCAGCGAGTAGTCAAGCTTGGGCCTTCTTGCACTTGTACCCATTCTCATTACCTTACATTTTGAAGAACTGAAAATCATTAGCCACTTTTCTGACCACTCATACAGACTATTTAGATCCTCCTGAAGTTCTCTACCATTGTTCTCGTTTTTTACTTTCTTCACAATCTTTGCATCATTTGCAAACATATTCATGAATGAATTTACAGACTCTGGTAGGTCATTTACATATACAAGGAACAAATGTGGCCCTAAAACTGAACCCTGTGGAACTCCACTACTTACTCTTCTCCATTCATACACTGAGTGTCTTACTCTAACCCTCTGTTCCCTTCCTTCTAAGTAAGTTTTTATCCATTCCAAAACATTTCCACCTATTCCAGCCATTGCTTGCAGCTTCCTAATAAGTCTCACATGTGGAACAGTGTCAAACGCTTTGTGAAAGTCTAGGAATATGCAATCTGCCCAGCCCTCTCTTTCCTGTAAGATTTGGCTTACCTCATCATAGAATTCTAATAAGTTTGTTACTGTTGATCTACCTTCTCTGAAGCCATGTTGCCTCACTGACAAAAAGTTGAAGGATTCCAAGTGAAGAGAGATATGTTTCCTTAGTAGTTTCTCCATAACTTTGCAAACTATGTTGGTCAAGGAAACTGGTCTATAGTTCAGAGCCGTATCCCTCCTTCCCTTTTTGAAGATAGGTATCACATTTGCTTGTTTCCAGCATCTTGGAATCTCCCCTGACTCCAGTGACTTTTTAAATATGATACTTAGTGCCACTGATATTGAGTTTGTGCATTTTTTAAGTACATGAGGGGATATGTCATCAGGACCTGTAGCTTTATGAATATCTAAATCCATCAGCGCTTTGCATACCACTGTGGCTGTAAGGTTGATGTTCTCTAATACCGACCCTTGAGCTTCTATCTCTGCAATCTGAGGGGTGGGGTATTTTCTACTGTAAATACTGACTGAAACTTCTTGTTCAATTCTTTGAAGATCTCTTCATTCGTCTCAGTAATGCTTCCATCGTCTCTCTTTAGCCTTAAAACCTGTTCTTTTACCTTCAGTTTTCCTCTGATAAAGCTGTGGAAAATCTTGGGATTTTCTTTAGCCTTCCTGGTGATGTCCCTCTCATAGTCTCTCTCTGCCTCTCTCCTTTTACTTAGGTAGTCATTTCTTGCTCTTTTGTAGGTTTGCCAGAAATTTATGTTTTTTTCTCCTCCTATGCCTTTTCCAGCATTTGTCTCTCCACTCCTTAGCTCTTTTACACTCATTATCGAACCATTTCTCTCTGGCATGAATTACACCTACTTTGGTGACAGGTATGCAGCAATCTACTATCTTCCCATATTTCTCACAAAAGATGTTGTACATTTCTTGTACAGATTTGTTGTAAAATAAGGTTCTCCAGTCAATAACTGCAAAAAGCTCATTCATTTTGATGTAATCTCCTTTCGGATATTAATCCTCATGTCCTCAGTGCCTCTACTCTCAGGCAGAATATCTTCAATGATATACTCCATCAACAACACACAGTGGTCACTCTTTCCAATTGGTGGTTCATACTCAATTTTTTCAATATCCAACACATTATCTGTGAATACTAGATCAAGTAGTGATGGCTCATCCCCACCCCTGGCCCTCTTTGGTTCCATTACATGTTGGTGTAGGAAATTCCCTTGTACGCAATCTAGGAATCTTGCCCCGAATGAGTCCTCACCACTGTGTGGGTCAAGATTTATCCAATCTATCTCTTTATGATTAAAATCTCCCATAATCAAAATCCTACATTTTCTCTCCCATGCCATGTTAACAACTGAGTTTATGACTTCAATAGTACCTATATGACTTTCCTCATAAACTTCTAGCCTATTCTGGTTCCTTGGTGGGTTATATGCAACAGTTATTATTATGCTCTCTGACCCAGTATTTATGCGAGCAACAAGAAATTCCTTGAAATCACTTTCTATAGCCAAGTTTATTTCTTCAACTTGAATCCTTTCACTTATGAGCAGTGCTATCCCTCCACCAGTCCTCTCAGATCTTTCAACCCTTAATATTCTGAAGCCCTTAGGAAAAAGTGTGACACTGTTTATGTCCTCACTCAGCTTAGTCTCTGTAATTGCTACTATATCTGCCTTACTGTTTTGAATCCTATCTTTTAATTCTACTGCCTTACCAGCTAATCCATCGGCATTTGTGTATAACAATCTTAATGAGGCCCCATCCCCTGATCTTCTGTCATTATCTTCTTTATCTCCCCTTTGTCTGGAAGAACTCTGAAATGAAATTTTTTCTTCTCTTCTTCATTCCTTTCCTCATTTAACCTTCTTGCCTCTTCCAACAAGTTTTTTCCTGTGTTCTGTATCGTCTAATGAACACTTATTTGAGTTCTTGAAGTTCTTTTAGTTTTTTTTTTCTCAACAATATTTCCCTACATGTTTCCCCTCTCTCAAAGTTTCCTTTTGTTGGTCTCGGCTTTCCTTCCCTCGAATATTTGCCTAGTTGGTGTTTGTTTACAATATTCTCAGGACCACAAACTGCTCCAAGCTTTCTTATCAGGTCTACAACCCTAGCTTTATTTTCTTCAAGTCTTCCCTGCCATGTTGGCTCCTGAGATTCACTTATGCCTAAGATTACCACTGTCTTCTCTTTATCAAGTGCCTGTTTGATGAGTGGGTTTGCCCTTTCCATCGCAACGTCTTTCATTTTTTCGATTACTGTCTCTTTATAGCCAACTGTTTGCATGTTTTCCAATGCCACCACCTTTACAGCCTCTTTTACTGCCACATTCCCCTTTAGTGCATCAGAAAAGGAAGTTTTCATGGCATCTTTTTCCATATTCAGCTCCTGGAACTCTTTTCTAAACTGTTCAATGTTTTCCTTAATCTGGACATTCCAAGCTGCAATCTCGTCTCTCTCAGAAGAGAGCAGTGAACTAACATCTAATTCATTTAATTGTTTGTTTTTATCTTCTTGCTTAGAAATTCTAGTTTCTAGTTCACTCTTTTCCTCTTCCAGCTTCTTTATTCTT
Organism: Halocaridina rubra; assembly: GCA_037179515.1. NCBI lineage: Eukaryota > Metazoa > Arthropoda > Malacostraca > Decapoda > Atyidae > Halocaridina > Halocaridina rubra. Next base: position 15,646 of record JAXCGZ010020851.1, on the reverse strand, counting down.
TTTTCTAAACCTTTCTCTCCTGCCCTTGTGCTTTATTTGCTTCCTCCAAACATCTTATTTCCTCTCTGAGTGTTTCATTCTCTTTCATTTCTCTATCCATATTCCGAATTTTATCATCAAGGCTTATAACCATTGCCTCTAAATCCTTAATTTTCTGTTTTAGTCTCCTAATTGCTACCCCTCCTCCCGACCCATGGGTGGGGGAGGTTTGGGACAGAGATCGCCTCATTTTTATGATCTCCCTCTCACAGAATATAGAAAGAAGAAGAGAACGAGAAAAAAAAGAGAAAAACTTTTATTCAAGCTTCACACAGAATTTTTATTTTCCCATATAAGTGCTATTTAGTGACTCAATTTATCTCTTTTCTGGTAACACACATCTTAACTTAAAAATTTGACTATGGTAATTTGAGGATAAAAATAAAAAGAAAAAAAATGCAACAAAAACAAAGTCAAACCTGAAGGAAAATTCGAATTTGTGTCTGAGGAGGCACCCACCTGTTTCTGCTATATATTCTTCTTAACTGATAAACTCACTTGCTAACCAAGCTATGCTACATGGGTCAGAGTAGATAATGGTAGAGTAGTGGACGGAGCATTAATGAATTATGTTGTGGTGGACAGGAGGGTGATTGGGAGAGAATTGGATGTGAATGTACTGAGAGGAGCTAGTAGTGGAATATATGATCGTTATTTAGTGGAAAGTAGATTGAGAGTGAGAGAAAAGTGAAGAAAGGGGAGAAGCGAGAGAGGAAGAGAGGTGCTAAAAGTGAGTGAATTGAATAAGAAAGAGAAAGACTGTGAGTATTAGCCCAATATGGAGAATGTGTGGAATGTAGTGAAAGAGAAAGTGAAGAAGAGAGTGGAAGAGGAATAGGGTTGTTTCAAGGAGGAAGTTGTAAAGTGTCCCAAGGTAGTGTGCGGAAGAAGACTAACTGGTGGAAGTAAAAGGCAAGGTAGTGAATGGTGGAATGAGAGGTGAGTGCAGTATTGACTGAAAAGAGGCAGGCATTTGAGGTATGGGTGCATGTTGGTAATGTTGAGGCGTATGAAAGGTATTGTGCAAAGAAAAGGTTAGTAAAGTGCTTGGTGAGGGAGGCAAAGATAGAAGCAGATATACGGTGGAGTACATGCTTGTCTAAGAATTTTGAAAGGAATAAAAAGATGTTTTGGAAGGAAGTGAAAAGAGTGAGGAAAGGTGAGTCTGGTAGGGAGGAGGGTGAAATGAACAGATGGGCAGTTGCTAGTAGATGAAATAAAGGTGAGAGAGAGATGGGCTGAATATTCCAAGGAAATGCTAAATGAGGAATATGATAGAGAGGCAGAAATTGTGACTGTGGGAAATGAATGGAGAATGCCAATGTTGGTTGATGAGAATGATAGTGATATAACAAAAGAGGAGGAACATTTGGTATTGAGAGCAATGAAAGCAGGTAAAACACCAGGGATAGATGGGTGTTATGTAGAATGTTTGTCAAAAGGTGAGGTGGCATCAGTAGAATGAATGGTTAGGCTATTGAATGCATGTTTCAGGAAATGGATGGTCCTAGTTTATCGGAGGAGTGTATGAGTAGTACTATTATACAAAGGGAAAGGAGATATGCATGAATGAGGTAGTTTTAGAGGAATTAGTTTGTTGAGTGTAGTTGGTAAGGTAGATGAAAGAGTGTTAACGGAGAAAATTAGGAGAGATTGACTGGAGAAGAACAGTGTGGTTTCAGGAGAGGAAGATGTGTGGATCAGGTGTTTATGGTAAGACAGGTGTATGAGAAGTTCTTATAGAAATGTGGGGACATTTTTTGTGCTTTAATTGACTTAGAGAGAGAGTATGACAGGGTTGATAGAGAGGGGTTGTTGAGTGTGTTGAGACTGTATGGAATAAGTGAAAGTTTGCTGAAAGTGGTGGAAGCTTTTAACATGAATAGTAGAGCATGAGCGAGAGGCAGGACTGGTATGAGTGATTGGTTTGAGGTCAATGTAGTGTTACGTCAAGGTTGTGTAATGTCTCCATGATTATTTAATGTGTATATGGATGGAGTAGTTAAGGAAGTAAATTGAAGAGTATTAGGCAGATCTTTGGAACTAGTTGATGAGCTATCCGCAGATGATACTGTACTGGTGGTCAATACTGAGAATAAAATTAAATACTTGGTGACTGAGTTTGTTAGTGTGTGCGAAAGAAGGAAGTTGCGAGTGAATATGGTAAAAGTAAAGGCACGAGTTGCATGAGGAGTGTTAATATTGGTAGATTGAATGTGAGAGTGAATGGGGAGTTGCTTGAAGAAGTTGAAAGTTCTAAATATCTGGGGATGTATGTATCAAGGAGTGGACGAGTCGATATTTTTTTCTCACCATACACCTGAGTAGATAGTTCTCTATCTGTCAGTCGGCTGACCATGTATGAAGCTCGAGGGCCATTACATTATGGTCAGCCATGCGTTGCTGAAGCAAAGAAGTTTTCTTCCCATGTCTTGCTAGGACTATCCTGGAAACCCTCCCCATTTATCAGGGCTTTGGACCGGCACTGAGCTAAACTGGCCTGCTTAACCCAGTGGCTGGGTTATCATAGAGTGAAGAAAGCAAGTAAATGTCTAGGTGGGTTGAAAATTGTAATGAGAAATAGATATTTAGGAGTGAATGAAAAAAAAATATATGAAGGTGTGACTATGCCGATAGCATTGTATGGAACAGAGACTTGGAATGCAAGAGAGGATGAAAAGAATGTAATAGATAGAGAAATGAATGAGGATGTCAGGCAGAGGACGGGTGTTGAAAGGAAGCTGTCGGATATGTTAGATCAGAGAGTGTTGATTAAGCTTGGACACATGGCAAGGATGAGTGATGAACGAATTGCAAAAAGAGTGTGGAGTGCAGAAGTGATTGGAGTTAGGTCAAGAGGAAGACCAAGAATGAGATGGATGAATGGCGTGAAAAGAGCACTGAATGCACGTGGAATGTTAGTGGAAAAGGGAAGAGAGTGTGCAAGAGATAACATTGAGAGGAGGAGGATTATGTAAAGGTAGCATGGACCAAAGGGATTTCTCGCACCTGCTTTCTCAGTGAACTGTGATGGACAGGTTTGAGGGGAGTCGCCATGTGATGAAGCAGTGAAGGTAAACCAGCTGCGGCTGTCAGGTCTCATTGCA
>JAXCGZ010020851.1:0-10000 GCA_037179515.1 Halocaridina rubra | reverse complement strand
ATTTACTGACACTTTCATATCTTTCCTCTAAAATTATGTATAAATGCGTAAGGTTTCCCTCATCGCGTTACTTCATATGTGTTCATATATGCTTGCCCTTGACTGAATAAACGTTTTCTCTCTGAAAAAAACTGTTAAAAGACTCCAGGTGAAGTAAAGAACACCTTCTCTATTTATAGTGTCAGTAACATAGCAAGCTATTTTATTCAGGGAAAATGAACTATATATACTTCTCCCTTATGCTGAAATAATTGCAACGTTTGCTTGCTTCCAGTATTTTGGAAGTTCCCCAGATTCAATTAATCTTAATGTATGGATAGTAGGTTGGCCATGGCACCAGCCGCCCGTTAAAAGACTACGACTGAAGGTATTAGAATGCAACTAGGACTGGTCCAGACAGTTCCAGGTTGAGTCTTCCTTCAGGACGGTTCTTTCCTCATGGTTACATCTACACTGAATATTCTGGCATATTCATTACACATCTCTTGCTATTCCATTACATTTGACAAGTCACAACATTCTGCACATCTGTCTCTTTTACTTTCCTTTTCCTCACATTTTGTCATTATTTATGGAAGGTTCACAACTAATGGTCCCCAGTACCCGGCATAGTGGGGTGCGAAGAATCTCCGGGGATCGTGTTGACTCCACCATTGGCTTGAGGGCAGACACGCCTGGTGGTAGTAATGGTTCTGCTCTTAACCTTGCACCTCCCAATAGATCTGCTTCTTTCACTCTTCACTATTCAAACATTCGTGGGCTGAACTCTAATCTTTCGTCTGTGGAACAGCACTTGGGCACTTTCCTCCCTAACCTCCTCCTCCTATCTGAAACCCAGTTGTCTATACATGCTTCCACTGACCCTTTTCAAATCTCCCACTATAATCTGTATACTCGTTTTCGTTCCAAAGGTGGGGTCTGTGCTTACTGCAACATTAACACTCCTACTGTGAGGCTCATGGACCTTGAATCTCCTGACTTTGATGTTCTCTGGCTAAAAGTCTATCTCTCCACTACCACTATCATCCTTTGCTTCTGCTACTGTTCTCCAAACTCCACCGAGTTTGTGTCTTTCTTTGAATATCTCTCCTCGTGCCATGAGTCCTTGCTATCTTCTCACCCACATGCCGAAGTTCTCTACATTGGAGACTTCAATGTACACCACAGAGAGTGGCTTCATTCTTCTCACATTGATGTGGGAGGAAGTGAGGCTCTTGCTTTCTCTATTACCCACGATCTGAAGCAAATTATCAAACATCCTACTCGCGTTCCTGATCGTCACGAACATTCTGCAAACACTCTTGACCTATTTTTTACTTCTAACCCTTCAAACTACTCTTATTCTGTGCTTTCCCCTCTTGGTAAATCTGACCACTCCATGATCTCTGTCTCTTCCATTTTCGCTCCCCCACCACCAATCCCTCCTACTCAACGCCGCCTTTGGCACTTCGAGCGAACCCAATATGAAAATTTGCGTAACTTTCTCTTTGACTTCTCATGGGACGACTACTGCTTTCGGTCCCGCAACCCTGATCGGGTAGCTGTAAAAGTTGCCGAGATCATGACCGCGGGAATGGAGGCGTACATCCCCTCTTCTACAAAAACTTTCTCTCCCCCTATACCTTGGTTTGACCGTGCCTGCTCCATGGCTATCCAGGCTAGGAATCAGGCTCACCGATCTTACCAAGCCTCTCCTTCTGATTTAACTCGCTCTGCTTTTATTATAGATAGGAATCGCTGTACAGCTCAGATTCGAAGGTCTAAGGCTTCCTTTATAAGACGGAAAGTCGATGACCTTAACTCCTCTCCCACTGACAAATGCTTCTGGTCCTTAGCCAAAAACCTCTCCAAAAACTTCTGTAACTCAAGCTTTCCCCCTCTCATTCGTTCTGATGGTTCAATAGCTTGCTCTCCCACTGACAAAGCCACTCTCTTTGGCTATCATTTTTCTGCCAACTCTTCTATCAACGATTCCAGTGCACCTGTTCCTCAGTCTTTTCCCCTCTCTAACCCTATGCCCTCCCTTATCCTTTCTTCACGCAAAGTTCATAAGGTTCTTCGCTTACTAAAGACAAACAAGGCATCTGGTCCCGATGGTATCCCTGCAAGGTTCCTTAAGGAGTTTGCAAATGAACTGGCTCCAGTGCTTTGCCGTCTATTTTGCCTCATTCTGTCAACCAGTATCTATCCTTCATCTTAGAAGCATGCTCTAGTTCAACCTGTTCCTAAGAAGGGTGACCGCTCTATTCCTTCTAACTACCGACCTATTGCTCTAACCTCCTCTATTGCTAAAGATTTCAAAACTTTGCTCAATGCTCACTTCTTGAAACGCCTTGAATCTAACTCACTTATCTCCGATCACCAGTACGGCTTCCGCAAGGCAAGATCCACTGGTGATCTCCTGTCCTATCTTACTCATGTATGGTCATCTTCTCTGAGGAACTATGGAGAATCCTTTGTTGTCGCCCTTGTTATCTCTAAGGCTTTTGACAGCGTGTGGCACAAGGCTCTGTTGGCCAAACTCCCTGCCTATGGCTTTACCTCTTCTTTCTGTTCTCTGATTTCCAGTTTCCTTACTGACCGTTCTATATCTGTAGTTGTTGATGGCTCGACATCTAGCCCTTTCTCTGTTTCCAGTGGAGTTCCACAGGGTTCTGTTCTTTCACCTACTCTCTTCCTTCTCTTCATCAATGATCTTCTACAGTCCCCATCTTCCTCTCTTCTTCATGCCTTTGCCGATGATTCTACCCTTCACTTTTCCTCTGCCTTTTCTTCACAACCTTCATCTGTTACTCGTAATCAATCTCGTATCACTCTTTCTTCTACTCTTAACTCCGATTTGCAGAGAGTATTCGAATGAGGCACTCAAAATTTAGTTAAATTCAATGCCTCCAAGACACAGTTTCTGGCTATCTCTTTATCTTATTCTCCTCCTGATAACCCTATTGTCTTCGAAACTAATGAAATTTACCCTCTTAACTCTATCAATATATTAGGAATCCATATAGCCTCTAACTTGTCTTGGAGGAATCACATAATCCAAATTTCTTAATCTTCATCCAAAAAATTGGGGGTTTTCTTTTGTTTTCGTTATTACTTTTCCTCATTGCAGTCACTTAAAATTTACAAAGGTCTTATCCGCCCCTGCTTAGAATACTGCTCACACATCTGGGGTGCTTCTTCCTTTACTTATTTTCTTGATAGGGTTGAATCTAAGGCAGTCATACTCATTAATGATCCTTCTCTTACTTCTAACCTGGATTCTCTCTCTCTCTTCGCCGTAAGGTATCTTCCTTTTCGCTTTTCTATCGCTACTACTTCCATCGCTGCTCTGATGAGTTGGCGAGTTGCATCCCTCCTCCACTGCCAAGGCCGCGTAACACTCGCCAAGCGGCCTCATCTCACAGGTACTGTGTGGAGATTTGTAGCTCGCGGATTGGTCGGTTCAGCGACTGCTTCTTCCCATCTACCTCCAGACTCTGGAACTCTCTTCCTCCTTCTGTCTTTCCTAATTCTTATGACCTTTCATCCTTCAAAAAGCAGATCTATCGTCATCTCAGAGCCTAGTCCTCCATATCTCTAGGTCCTCTTTACATTGACTGTTTTTTTCTGTCTGTCGTTTTCCTTTGTGTGACATGACCTCATCTCTGCCTTGCCCTTAACCTTTTTCTTTTCCTTCGTCTTGGTATTTTGTCGTGCCCTGGCCTTTGTTGATGAGGGGATTTTCTGCCTGTCCCGGTGTCACACTCAAAAAAAAAAATACATAAATAAATAATGGCGCAGAACATTCCTTAAGTACATTGGGTGATATATCATCCTATTCCAGGGTGTACGTGTATTTTACAAGTATGTAATTACCTAATTGTAATTACCTAATTGTGCTTACGGGAAAGAGTCCAAAGCTCGTATCTTCCCGTCTCCTAGTTGTGCTCACAGACATAAGCGTTATGCTCATGGCTCTCATCTTTTTCTCTTGTAGATAAAAGTATATGAAATTATTTTTCACTTAGCGACTTTCAACCATCAGATATTTTTACACTTTCTTGCTTGATACAAATATTTTTTTTTTTTTTGCGATATTTTAAACTGTGACCTCCAGTTCTAAGGTCACTGATATCAAACTATTGCTCCATTCCAACTTTATCAAAGCTGTAACGGAATCTAATAATCGTTTTCTCTTAGCTGCAGAAGGTGATAATCTACCTTCTTCAGCCTTCCCTCTTGTCTCTCACCACTTCCGTATCTTGTTTTGTTCCGGTTTTACGTCACGGACTCTCTTTTCCACTAAGGGCTAGGACGGTTGCCTTCTTGCGAAGGACTTGTTTTGGCAGATGTAATCGTTACCCTGAGTGCATGCCCTTGCTATCCTCAGACCGTGACGGGGCGCGAACCCTCGACCTGACGCCTCAAAGTCGCGGACGCTACCGCTTGAGCCACGATGACTACTCTCACCACTTCCGTATCTATAGCATGCAATTTCTTCGAGCCTCATAAGGTGATAATCTACCTCCTTCAGCCTTCCCTCTTGTCTCTCACCACTTCCTTCATTTCTTTTGACATTCCTAAATTTGTTAATAGATATCTTAATGTGTGGATTCTAGAAGTGTGCTGCTACACATTCCTTATAATACCTCAGAAAGTCACGTCAATGCTGGCAAGCATTTTGTTTCAGGCCCGATTTCTTAAACAGTGTAAAACCTAGGATACCATATTGTTAGTTAGCTAGACACACACATATGGAGTTGATAAACTAGCTGACACGGTTCTGTGTATAACTAGGATACCCTCATGGGGGACCCTAGCTAAACACAGAACCGCGTCAGGTGCGTTTATGAAGTCCATTTGTGTGTCTAGCTAACTAACAATATGGTATCCTAGGTTTAGACTATTTAAGAAATCGGGCCTATATGTCTTAGTGTCACACCACAGTGTACTGGGAAAACTAAGATAGAAATGAAGATGAATTACTTTATATGATTCTGGATTCAATTTAAACAATATAATGATGGTGTTTCATATTGTGAGCAGATATGGTGAAGCAATGTCACTAAGCTTTGCAAAATTCCCTGCAAAACAATACTCGTAGAAAATACAAAATAGGAAACGTGCCAGAGAGGACTATCATATTACACGAAACATGTAGAATTTAACCCTCTGCAACTGATACACTGAAGAGGAAATACCCCAAACGTGAGAGAACCACTTCATTCTCAGGCTTATAAACAGTTTACAGTAGACGTGGTTGTTAAGAAAAGAAAGAATACCAGCACCAGTATCAGTATCAGCAACAGTAAAAGGTTTAAATTTTTCTGAACAAGCTTGGATATTTTTATTATGTGAGATATTCAGAGGAGATTTTCTATGCCAATCCTGTATTACTCGTGACGAGAGATGGCTGAAAAAACCAGTTGTAGAATTAATTTCTTTGCTACCTGACAAACATACACGGTAAGCTGGAAAAAAAATAGTTTTACTAACATTAAATGCAAATAAGCCATGCCTTCCAATATCAGAGATCCATTCCTCCCCCGAAAATAACTGCATGTCAAATAACTGAAGACAGTAGGTGAAGAAGTCAAAAAAAATGGAAATATTGAGTAACAGAGTTAAGAATATACAAGATTCTTTGAAGCTTATTCAGTAATTAGTGGGGGACAGAAAGTAAGAGAGAGAGAGAGAGAGAGAGAGAGAGAGAGAGAGAGAGAGAGAGAGAGAGAGAGAGAGAGAGTGTGTGTGTGTGTGTGTGTATGTGTGTGTGTGTGTGTGAGAGAGAGAGAGAGAGAGAGAGAGAGAGAGAGAGAGAGAGAGAGAGAGAGAGAGAGAGAGAGAGAGAGAGAGAGAGAGAGAGAGAGAGAGAGAGGAATAGATCGGAAACCTGTGAAACATGATTATAAACATGACAGGTAGCAGAGGAAGAGCCCTCGCATCTACTGTTAGAATACAAGAAGAAAGAGATTTGTGTGATATTTTGGAGACTAAAGGGGGTTTACACGGTCAAACGGTTCGTCGAACGCGGTTCGACAGACAAGTATTTGAAGTGATGTTCGAACATGCGAGCGGGGTATTTGGTTGTCGAACACGTTTGTCAAACGTGTTCGATAACCAAATACCCCGTTCACACGTTCGAACATCACTTCAAACACTTGTCTGTCGAACCGCGTTCGACGAACCGTTTAACCGTGTAATCCCCCCCCAAGATACAGTAATAGAATCAAACTGACTATCAAGGCCGAATTTTTATATCTTATCAATTATTTTTAAAAAATGAAGAGCATTCATAATAGTATATGAAATATCAAAGTCCTTAGGAGAGATAAACCACATATGATTAAGATAAGGAATGCTGTCAACAGTCGATCTAGCATTTTGCATGCCACGAGTGTGATTAGAGAGTAAAGAGAGAATTTCAAAGTGTCTAAAATATTTTCTGTCAAGGATAGACTCTAAGACTTTAGAAAGAGTGGAGGTAAAAGCAGAGGGGAGATTCAGAAGGGTTTCCTTGCCTCACCACATGAGATCTTATCTGATATGCACCTATCCATAAATTACATATCTCCTGTTAATTCCCTTTGATATATTAAATCAGTAAATGTCAAGCTCTCAATGCCAAATGTACCTCCTCTTTTGTTATTTCTCTATAATTTTCATCACTCAACACTGGCATTCTCCATTCATTTCCCTCAACCACAATCTCTGGCTCTCTATAATTTTCCTCATATAGCAATTCTATGATATACTCAGTCCATCTCACTTTTTCATCTTTATTTCATCTACTGGCAATTGCCCGTTTGCTCCTTTCACCCTCTCCTCCCTACCAGACTCACCTCTCCGCACAATTACACTTCTCTCCAAAACATCCTTTATTCCTTTCAAAATTCTCAAACTAGCTCCTAGCCAACCTTACACCCGCTTCTATCTTTGCCTTTCTCGCCACGCAATGCTCTAAACTCCTCTTTGCACTATACCTTTTATATGTCTCAGCATTACCTATCTGCAACCATACCTCAAATGCCTGCTTCTTTTCAGCCACTAATGCACTCACATTTCACCATTCACCACCTTTCCTTTTACTTCCACCTGTTACTCTCCTTCCACACACTGTCTCTGCACACTTCATAACTTTCTCCTTGAAACAATTCCATTCTTTTTCCACCCCCTCCTCCACTTTCTCTTTCACTACATTCCATACATTCCTCAGACTAGCCTTATACTCACAGTCTTTCTCCTTATTCAGTTCACTTATTATTAGCCCCTCTCTTCATCTCTCGCTTCTCCTCTTTCTCCACTTTTCTCACACTCACTCTACTTTCCTCTATATAATGATCAAATATTCCCCCACTAGGCCCTCTCAGTACAACACTTCTAATACTCTTCCAATCACCCTCCTGTCCATCATAATATGACCCATTAATGCTCTGTCCACTACTCTTCCATTATCTATCCCTGACCACGAATACTTATGCGCATCATTCTTTTTATATACTGCATTAGCAATCAACATCTCTCTCTCAATACACATTTCTATAATTTTTTCTCCACTCTCATTCCTACCAGCTACTCCATACTTCCCAATTACACCATCCGCTGGCTCATTCCCTACTCTAGCATTCAAATCTCCCATCAACATCACTCTCACATTCGTTCCCAAGTCTTTCACACACTTGTTCAATTTCATCCAAAATTCTTCTCTTTCTTCCTCACTTCTTTCACTGCCAGGGCCAGATGCGCTCACAAACGCCCAAACCTCGCATCTCAGCCTCATTTTAGCCACTGTTATTCGAGATGATACTTTCTTCCATTCCACCACACACCTACTCATCTCTTCACTTACCAACAGAGCCATTCCCTCTCTTCCTCTCCCTCTCTCAACTCCAGACACCCTACCTATCACACTCCCAAATGTCACCTCACCATTCCCTTTTATCTTAGTTTCGTTCAGTGCAAGTATATACATCTCCCTCTCCACATGCATACTCCCTATCACCACCCTCTTACTTTCACTTTTTTTTAATGAGTGTAACACCAAGATAGGCAAAGACTGCCCTCATCAATAAAGGCCCGGGCACGAGAAAACACCAAGATGAAGGAAAAGAAAAAGGTTTAGGATAAGGCAGAGATGAGGTAATGTTACACGGAAAATGACAGACAGAAAAATAGTCAAAATACAGGGAACCTAGAGATATGGAGGATTGAGCCCTGAGATAACCATAATTCCGCTTTTTGAAGGAAGATTGGTCATAAGAGTTTGTGAAGACAGAAGGAGGAAGAGAACTCCAGAGTCTGGGAGTAGATGGGAAGAAGCAGTCGCTGCACCACCCAATCTGCACCCTACAAATCACCACACAGGGATCCAATTACTAGGGCTCTTGCTGGATCTTTTCTGCCAGAATATCCCCGCATTTCTTGGTCACTCGTAGGATAGAAAATATACAGGGGATTCCCAATTCCCCTCTCTGCACTACTTAATTGACATTTACGACACGCAGGGGAACATAGAGGAAGTATTCTACTCCCCTCTCTAGGGGGTTTTAGAGAAAGAATATGACAGGATTGATAGATACAATAAGTGGAAATTTGTTGAATGCAGTGAAGACTTTCACGTGAATTGTAGAGCATGTGTGAGAGTCGGGAATGGTGTGAGTGATTGATGAGAAGTTATTGTAGGATTACGTCACGGCTGTGTAATTTCACCGTGGTTGCTTAGTGTGTATACACTGTATAAGGATGGAGTGGTAAGGAAAGTAAATGAAAGAGTATTAGATAGAGGCTTGGAAGTAGTGGGTGAGTATGAAAGGTTGTGTAAGTTGAATCAATTGCAATTGGCGGATGACACAGCACTGGTGGTTGATACGGAGAATGAACTGAATCGCTTTGTGACTCAGTTTGTTAGCGTGTGTGAAAGAAGGAAGTTACGAGTATATATTGGTAAAAGTAATGTCACGAGATGCATGAGAAGTGCAGATGTTGGTAAATTGAATGTAGGAGTGAATGGGGAGTTGCTTGAAGAAGTTGAAATGTTTAAGTATCTGGGGTCACACATATCAAGGATTGGGCAAGTAAATGCAGAGGTAAGTCATGGTGTAAATGAAGACAGTTAATGTCTAGGTGGATTGAAAAGTGTGATGAGAAATAAATATTTATGAATGAATGAAAAGAGAAGGATACATGAAGGTGCGATTGTGTTGACAGCATTGCTTGGAGCATAGACTTGAAGTGCAAGAGAGAATAAAAAAAAAAGTTGAATAATGAAAATGAGGTATATGATAAGTATGACTGGTGTATCTAGAATAGACAGAGTGAGAAATGAGGAAATCAGGCCGAGAATGAGTGCTGAAATAAGGCTGTTGATGGGTTAGATCAGGGAGTGTTGAGTTGGTTTGGACACATGAAAAGGATGAGTGATGAAAGAATAGCGAAGGGAGTGTGGAGTTCAAAAGTGGTTGGAGTTAGGTCAAGAGGAAGACCTAGAAAGAGATGGATGGATGGCGTGAAGAGGGCATTTGATGCACTTGGAATGTCAGTGAAGCAGTGAAGAAAGTGTGCAAGAGATAGGAATGAGAGGAGGAAGATTGTTTTTAGGAGATAAGGGCCAAAAGGATTTCTCACACCCTCTAGCTCAGCGAACTGTGATGGATAGGTGTAAAGGAAGTTGGCATGTGATGAAGCAGTGTGGGTAAACCAACTGAGGCTGCCGGGCCTGACTGTAGAATATCCATGCCCGCCTACCTTGTGGATGAGCTAAGCATAGTGGTTGGGTGGGAAATGTGGTAAGCCTTTATCCCCAAAGAGTTAAGAGGAGTACTTATACATGGAGACATGTATAAGTGTGTAGCTGTCAAGCTTGATCAAGACTGACTTGGGTTTTCAAGAAGATTAAAATAAATGAATCTCCCATAGTAAAAAGATTAAGAAGGTGGGGAGATTCCCAGATATTTCAAGTAACAGTAGTTAATAACAGTAGCAGCGGTGGCAGCAGAAGAAAAAGAAGTAGTAGTAGTAG
>JAXCGZ010020850.1:142500-151732 GCA_037179515.1 Halocaridina rubra | reverse complement strand
AAATCTCATCTTTTAAATCACCTACTTAATAAGTGATTTTAGTCTCATTATTATCCTCCCATTGGGTAGACGAAGTGTACGTATGCATATTTTAATGTGTAAATTTTTTGATTTTGTGCTTTGCAAATTTCATTTGTTTTATTTTGACATTTTACATTGTAATTTGTAATTAGATTAATTATCATGTAATAGCCATTTTTGATGGAATAAAGTTTTTGACTTTGACTTTGACTTTGACTTTGACTTAGGTAGTCATTTCTTGCTCTTTTGTAGGTTTGCCAGGCATTCATGTTTTTTCTCCTCCTATACCTTTTCCAGCATTTATCTCTCCACTCCTTAGCTCTTTTACACTCATTTTTGAACCATTTCTCTCTGGCATGAATTACACCTACTTTGGTGACAGGTATGCAGCAATCTACTATCTTCCCATATTTCTCACAAAAGATGTCATACATTTCTTGTACAGATTTGTTGTAAAATAAGGTTCTCCAGTCAATAACTGCAAAAAGCTCATTCATTTTGGTGTAATCTCCTTTCGGATAGTTCCTCCTCATGTCCTCAGTGCCTTTACTCTCAGGCAGAATATCTTCTATGATATACTCCATCAACAACACACATTGGTCACTCTTTCCTATTGGTGGTTCATACTCAATTTTTTCAATATCCAACACATTATCTGTGAATACTAGATCAAGTAGTGATGGCTCATTCCCACCCCTGGCCCTCGTTGGTTCCATTACATGTTGGTGTAGGAAATTCCCTTGTACGCAATCTAGGAATCTTGCCCCGAATGAGTCCTCACCACTGTGTGGGTCAAGATTTAGCCAATCTATCTCTTTATGATTAAAATCTCCCATAATCAAAATCCTACATTTTCTCTCCCGTGCCATGTTAACAACTGAGTTTATGACTTCAATAGTACCTATATGACTTTCCTCGTAAACTTCTAGCCTATTCTGGTTCCTTGGTGGGTTATATACAACAGTTATTATAATGCTCTCTGACCCAGTATTTATGCGAGCAACAAGAAATTCCTTGAACTCACTTTCTATAGCCAAGTTTATTTCTTCAACTTGAATCCTTTCACTTATGAGCAGTGCTATCCCTCCACCAGTCTTCTCAAATCTTTCAACCCTTAATATTCTGAAGCCCTTAGGAAAAACTGTGACAATGTTTATGTCCTCACTCAACTTAGTCTCTGTAATTGCTACTATATCTGCCTTACTGTTGTGAATCCTATCTTTTAATTCTACTGCCTTACCAGCTAATCCATCAGCATTTGTGTATAACAATCTTAATGAGGCCCCATCCCCTGATCTTCTGTCATTATCTTCTTTATCTCCCCTTTGTCTGGAAGAACTCTGAAATGAAAATTTTTCTTCTCTTCTTCATTTCTTTCCTCATTTAACCTTCTTGCCTCTTGCAACAAGTTTTTGATCTTTCCCATCTCTTCCTGTGTTATGTATCATCTAATGAACACTTCTTTGAATTCTTGAAGGTCTTTTAGACTTTTTTTCTCAACGATATTTATCTACATGTTTACCCTCTCTCAAAGGTTACTTTTGTTAGTCTCGGCTTTCCTTCCCTCGAATATTTGCCTAGTTGGTGTATGTTTACAATATCCTCAGGACCACAAACTACTCCAAGCTTTCTTATCAGGTCTACAACCCTAGCTTTATTTTCTTCAAGTCTCCCCTGCCATGTTGGCTCCTGGGACTCGCTTATGCCTGAGATTACCACTGTCTTCTCTTTATCAAGTGCCTGTTTGATGAGTGGGTTTGCCCTTTCCATCACAACGTCTTTCATTTTTTCGATTACTGTCTCTTTATAGTCAACTGTTTGTATGTTTTCCAGTGCCACCACCTTTACAGCCTCTTTTACTGCCACATTCCCCTTTAGTTCATCAGCAAAAGAAGTTTTCATGGCATCATTTTCCATATTCAGCTCCTGGAACTCTTTTCTGAACTGTTCAATGTTTTCCTTAATCTGGACATTCCAAGCTGCAATCTCGTCTCTCTCAGAAGAGAGCAGTGAACTAACATCTAATTCATTTAGGTTGTCATTCAGCTGTTTGTTTTTATCTTCTTGTTTAGAAATTATAGTTTCTAGTTCACTCTTTCCCCCTTCCAGTTTCTTTATTCTTTTTTCTAGTTCCTTTCTCTCCTGCCCTTGTGCTTCTTTGCTTCCTCCAAAATTCTTATTTCCTCTCTGAGTGTTTCGTGTGTGTGTGTGTGTGTGTGTGTGTGTGTGTGTGTGTGTGTGTGTGTGTGTGTAATTACCTAATTGTAATTACCTAATTGTGTTTACGGGAAAGAGCCCAAAGCTCGTATCTTCCCGTCTCCTCATCGCTTCCATTTTGTACTTAGTGATACTTATCATACCTGTTCTTAAAACTATTGATTGAGATAGCATTAACTACCTCCTCGCTTAGCCAATTCCAATTATCAACTACTCTTACAATGAAAAAGTATTTCCTTCCATCCTGCAAAGAAGTTTTCTTACGAAGCTTCAAACTATGACCTCTACTTCTAGAGCCTGCCATATCAAAATATCGATCCCTATCCACTCTATCATAACCATGAAGGAATTTAAAGACTGTCACCATATCCCCCCTCACTCTTCTAGCTTCGAGTGATGGTAAGTCTAATTCCCTCAGTCTCTCATCATAACTGAGATTGCGTATTTCTGGCACCAGTTTCGTGGCATGTCTTTGAACTTTTTCAAGCTTAGCTATGTGCTTTTTCAAGTGCGGATTCCAAAAGGGGGCTGCATATTCGAGTTTTGGCCTCACATAGGTTACATAAATATTTCTGAACATTTCCTTGTCCAGTGCCTGAAGGCTACCCTTGCATTTGATAAGAATGCATATGCTGCCCTTACTATGCCATTTATATGTATTTCTGGAGACAAATCTGCCATTATGTTTACTCCTAGATCTCTCTCATTTTCTGTCTCTTGAAGTTGTACTCCAGCCACCGAGTAGTCAAGCTTGGTCCTTCTTGCACTTGTACCCATTCTCAATGCCTTACATTTTGAAGTATTGAATCTCATTAGCCACTTTTCTGACCACTCATTCAGACTATTTATATCTTCCTGAAGTTCTCTACCATTGTTCTCGTTTTTTACTTTCTTCACAATCTTTGCATCATCTGCAAACATATTCATGAATGAATTTACAGACTCTGGTAGGTCATTTACATATACAAGGAACAAAAGTGGCCCTAAAACTGAACCCTGTGGAACTCCACTACTAACTCTTCTCCATTCAGACACTAAGTGTCTTTCTCTAACCCTCTGTTCCCTTCCTTCTTAGTAAGTTTTTATCCATTCCAAGATATTTCCACCTATTCTAGCCATTGTTTGCAGCTTCCTAATGAGTCTCCCATGTGGAACAGTGTCAAACGCTTTCTGGAAGTTTAGGAATATGCAATCTGCCCAGCCCTCTCTTTCCTGTAAGATTCGGCTTACCTCATCATAAAATTCTAATAAGTTTGTTACTGTTGATCTACCTTCTCTGAACCCATGTTGCCTCACTGACAAAAAGTTGAAGGATTCCAAGTGACGAGAGATATGTTTCCTTAGTAGTTTCTCCATAACTTTGCAAACTATGCTGGTCAAGGAAACTGGCCTATAGTTCAGAGCCGTGTCCCTCCTTCTCTTTTTGAAGATAGGTATCACGTTTGCCTGTTTCCAGCATCTTGGAATCTCCTCTGACTCCAGTGACTTTTTAAATATGATACTTAGTGCCACTGATATTGAGTTTGCGCATTTTTTAAGTACATGAGGGGATATGTCATCAAGGACCTGTAGCTTTATGAACATCTAAATCCATCAGCGCCTTGCATACCTCTGTGGCTGTAAGGTTAATATTCCCAAATACAGGCCCTTATGCTTCTATCTCTGCAATCTGAGGGGGTGGGGTATTTTCTACTGTAAATACTGACTGAAACCCCTTGTTCAATTTTTTGCAGATCTCTTCATCCGTCTTAGTGATGCTTCCATCCTCTCTCTTAAGCCTTAAAACCTGTTCTTTTACCTTCAGATTTCCTCTGATAAAGCTTTGGCAAAGCTTGGGATTTTCTTTAGCCTTCCTGGTGATGTCCCTCTCATAGTCTCTCTCTGCCTCCCTTCATTTACTTAGGTAGTCATTTCTTGCGTGTGTGTGTGTGTGTGTGTGTGTGTGTGTGTGTGTGTGTGATTACCTAATTGTGATTACCTAATTGTGTTTACGGGAAAGAGCCCAAAGCTCGTATCTTCCCGTCTCCTGATCGGTTCCATTTTATACTTAGTGATACTTATCATACCTGTCCTTAAAACTATGGATTGAGATAGCATTAACTACCTCCTCGCTTAGCCAATTCCAATTATCAACTACTCTTACACTGAAAAGGTATTTCCTTACATCCTGCAAAGAAGTTTTCTTACGAAGCTTCAAACTATGACCTCTAGTTCTAGAGCCAGCCATATCAAAATATCGATCCCTATCCTCTCTATCATAACCATGAAGAAATTTAAAGACTGTCACCATATCCCCCCTTACTCTTCTAGCTTCGAGTGATGGTAAGTCTACTTCCCTCAGCCTCTCATCATAACTGAGATTGCGTATTTCTGGCACCAGTTTCGTGGCATGTCTTTGAACTTTTTCAAGCTTAGCTATGTGCTTTTTCAAGTGCGGATTCCAAAAGGGGGCTGCATATTCGAGTTTTGGCCTCACATAGGTTACATAAATATTTCTGAACATTTCCTTGTCCATGTGCCTGAAGGCTACCCTTACATTTGATAAGAATGCATATGCTGCCCTTACTATGCCATTTATATGTATTTCTGGAGACAAATCTGCCAGTATGTTTACTCCTAGATCTCTCTCATTTTCTGTCTCTTGAAGTTGTACTCCAGCCACCGAGTAGTCAAGCTTGGGCCTTCTTGCACTTGTACCCATTCTCATTACCTTACATTTTGAAGTATTGAATTTCATTAGCCACTTTTCTGACCACTCATGCAGATTATTTAGATCCTCCTGAAGTTCTCTACCATTGTTCTCGTTTTTTACTTACTTCACAATCTTTGCATCATCTGCAAACATATTCATGAATGAATTCACAGACTCTGGTAGGTCATTTACATATACAAGGAACAAAAGTGGCCCTAAAACTGAACCCTGTGGAACTCCACTACTAACTCTTCTCCATTCAGACACTGAGTGTCTTACTCTAACCCTCTGTTCCCTTCCTTCTAAGTAAGTTTTTATCCATTCCAAAACATTTCCACCTATTCTAGCCATTGTTTGCAGCTTCCTAATAAGTCTCCCATGTGGAACAGTGTCAAACGCTTTCTGGAAGTCTAGGAATATGCAATCTGCCCAGCCCTCTCTTTCCTGTAAGATTTGGCTTACCTCATCATAAAATTCTAATAAGTTTGTTACTGTTGATCTACCTTCTCTGAAGCCATGTTGCCTCACTGACAAAAAGTTGAAGGATTCCAAGTGAAGAGAGATATGTTTCCTTAGTAGTTTCTCCATAACTTTGCAAACTATGCTGGTCAAGGAAACTGGTCTATAGTTCAGAGCCGTATCCCTCCTTCCCTTTTTGAAGATAGGTATCACATTTGCTTGTTTCCAGCATCTTGGAATCTCCCCCGACTCCAGTGACTCCTTAAATATGATACTTAGTGCCACTGATATTGTGTTTGCGCATTTTTTAAGCACATGAGGGGATATGTCATCAGGACCTGTAGCTTTATGAACATCTAAATCCATCAGCGCTTTGCATACCTCTGTGGCTGTAAGGTTGATGTTCTCTAATACCGGCCCTTGAGCTTCTATCACTCCAATCTGAGGGGGTGGGGTATTTTCTACTGTAAATACTGACTGAAACTCCTTGTTCAATTCTTTGCAGATCTCTTCATCCGTCTCAGTGATGCTTCCATCCGCTCTCTTTAGCCTTAAAACCTGTTCTTTTACCTTCAGTTTTCCTCTGATAAAGCTGTGGAAAAGCTTGGGATTTTCTTTAGCCTTCCTGGTGATGTCCCTCTCATAGTCTCTCTCTGCCTCTCTCCTTTTACTTAGGTAGTCATTTCTTGCTCTTTTGTAGGTTTGCCAGGCATTTATGTTTTTTCTCCTCCTATACCTTTTCCAGCATTTGTCTCTCCACTCCTTAGCTCTTTTACACCCATTATCGAACCATTTCTCTCTGGCATGAATTACACCTACTTTGGTGACAGGTATGCAGCAATCTACTATCTTCCCATATTTCTCACAAAAGATGTCATATAATTTCTTGTACAGATTTGTTGTAAAATAAGGTTCTCCAGTCAATAACTGCAAACAGCTCATTCATTTTGATGTAATCTCCTTTCCGATAGTTCCTCCTCATGTAGTGCCTCTACTCTCAGGAAGAATATCTTCAATGATATACTCCATCAACAACACACAGTGGTCACTCTTTCCTATTGGTGGTTCATACTCAATTTTTTCAATATCCAACACATTATCTGTGAACACTAGATCAAGTAGTGATGGCTCATCCCCACCCCTGGCCCTTGTTGGTTCCATTACATGTTGGTGTAGGAAATTCCCTTGTACGCAATCTAGGAATCTTGCCCCGAATGAGTCCTCACCACTGTGTGGGTCAAGATTTATCCAATCTATCTCTTTATGATTAAAGTCTCCCATAATCAAAATCCTACATTTTCTCTCCCGTGCCATGTTAACAACTGAGTTTATGACTTCAATAGTACCTATATGACTTTCCTCATAAACTTCAAGCCTATTTTGGTTCCTTGGTGGGTTGTATACAACAGTTATTATAATGCTCTCTGACCCAGTATTTATGCGAGCAACAAGAAATTCCTTGAACTCACTTTCTATAGCCAAGTTTATTTCTTCAACTTGAATCCTTTCACTTATGAGCAGTGCTATCCCTCCACCAGTCCTCTCAGATCTTTCAACCCTTAGTATTCTGAAACCCTTAGGAAAAACTGTGACACTGTTTATGTCCTCACTCAACTTAGTCTCTGTAATTGCTACTATATCTGCCTCACTGTTGTGAATCCTATCTTTTAAGTCTACTGCCTTACCAGCTAATCCATCAGCATTTGTGTATAACAATCTTAATGAGGCCCCATCCCCTGATCTTCTGTCATTATCTTCTTTATCTCCCCTTTGTCTGGAAGAACTCTGTAATGAAAATTTTTCTTCTCTTCTTCATTTCTTTCATCATTTAACCTTCTTGCCTCTTGCAACAAGTTTTTGATCTTTCTCATCTCTTCCTGTGTTCTGTATTGTCTAATGAACACTTCTTTGAAGTCTTGAAGGTCTTTTAGACTTTTTTTTCTCAACAATATTTCCCTACATGTTTCCCCTCTCTCAAAGGTTACTTTTGTTGGTCTCGGCTTTCCTTCCCTCGAATATTTACCTAGTTGGTGTATGTTTACAATATCCTCAGGACCACATACTACTCCAAGCTTTCTTATCAGGTCTACAACCCTAGCTTTATTTTCTTCAAGTCTCCCCTGCCATGTTGGCTCCTGGGACTCGCTTATGCCTGAGATTACCACTGTCTTCTCCTTATCAAGTGCCTGCCTGATGAGTGGGTTTGCCCTTTCCATCACAACGTCTTTCATTTTTTCGATTATTGTTTCTTTATAGTCAACTGTTTGTATGTTTTCCAGTGCCACCACCTTTACAGCCTCTTTTACTGCCACATTCCCCTTTAGTGCATCAGCAAAGGAAGTTTTCATGGCATCATTTTCCATATTCAGCTCCTGGAACTCTTTTCTGAACTGTTCAATGTTTTCCTTAATCTGGACATTCCAAGCAGCAATCTCGTCTCTCTCAGAAGAGAGCAGTGAACTAACATCTAATTCCTTTAGGTTGTCATTCAGCTGTTTGTTTTTATCTTCTTGTTTAGAAAGTCTAGATTCTAGTTGACTCTTTTCTTGTGTGTGTGTGATTACCTAATTGTGATTACCTAATTGTGTTTACGGGGAAGAGCCCAAAGCTCGTATCTTCCCGTCTCCTCATCGATTCCATTTTATACTTAGTGATACTTATCATACCTGTCCTTAAAACTATGGATTGAGATAGCATTAACTACCTCCTCGCTTAGCCAATTCCAATTATCAACTACTCTTACACTGAAAAAGTATTTCCTTACATCCTGCAAAGAAGTTTTCTTACGAAGCTTCAAACTATGACCTCTAGTTCTAGAGCCAGCCATATCAAAATATCGATCCCTATCCACTCTATCATAACCATGAAGGAATTTAAAGACTGTCACCATATCCCCCCTCACTCTTCTAGCTTCGAGTGATGGTAAGTCTAATTCCCTCAGCCTCTCATCATAACTGAGATTGCGTATTTCTGGCACCCGTTTCGTGGCATGTCTTTGAACTTTTTCAAGCTTAGCTATGTGCTTTTTCAAGTGCGGATTCCAAAAGGGGGCTGCATATTCGAGTTTTGGCCTCACATAGGTTACATAAATATTTCTGAACATTTCCTTGTCCATGTGCCTGAAGGCTACCCTTACATTTGATAAGAATGCATATGCTGCCCTTACTATGCCATTTATATGTATTTCTGGAGACAAATCTGCCAGTATGTTTACTCCTAGATCTCTCTCATTTTCTGTCTCTTGAAGTTGTACTCCAGCCACCGAGTAGTCAAGCTTGGGCCTTCTTGCACTTGTACCCATTCTCATTACCTTACATTTTGAAGTATTGAATTTCATTAGCCACTTTTCTGACCACTCATGCAGATTATTTAGATCCTCCTGAAGTTCTCTACCATTGTTCTCGTTTTTTACTTTCTTCACAATCTTTGCATCATCTGCAAACATATTCATGAATGAATTTACAGACTCTGGTGGGTCATTTACATATACAAGGAACAAAAGTGGCCCTAAAACTGAACCCTGTGGAACTCCACTACTAACTCTTCATTCAGACACTGAATGTCTTACTCTAACCCTCTGTTCCCTTCCTTCTAAGTAAGTTTTTTATCCATTCCAAAACATTTCCACCTATTCTAGCCATTGCTTGCAGCTTCCTAATAAGTCTCCCATGTGGAACAGTGTCAAACGCTTTCTGGAAGTCTAGGAATATGCAATCTGCCCAACCCTCTCTTTCCTGTAAGATTTGGCTTACCTCATCATAAAATTCTAATAAGTTTGTTACTGTTGATCTACCTTCTCTGAAGCCATGTTGTCTCCCTGAAAAAGAGTTGAAGGATTCCAAG
>JAXCGZ010020850.1:77500-140000 GCA_037179515.1 Halocaridina rubra | reverse complement strand
TTTCTTTTAATGGCTTACGCAAGACTATTTCTTATTTGGTTATTATCGTGCCTCGGGTAGGTTGGTACATGTCCTCTTTGGCTAATCTAGGGCTTAAGGAAGCCTTAAAGTAACTCTGACGACAGGCAGTTCCCTTGACAATAACAGTGCTGTTGAACAAGAACAAGCACAGTGTTCTTGGTTTGGCTTTGTTCTTCGTATTCTTAGTAACACTGACCAGTTATTTTGCTAAAGTACTGATTTAGCCAAAGTAATTGGCTGTACCACTAAATTTTTGAATACTTTACGATATATTTGCTGTTTGTGAACCGATAATGTTACTGAAATGGTTATAACATGAAATTACAAGTAAATTAGTTTACGATTTGACAGTGGTTGTATGTGCAAAAAGGTTTCTTTCACATAATAATAATGATTTTTTTTTTATCAGTTAATGCAAAAATTACTCATGAGAGCTAAGTTGATATAAATATTAACTTATGCTGGTGATACAATAAAAAATGCAAGTGTAAAGATAATTTAGATTTACCTATGTAAAGTTAAAAATTTGGAGAGATTCATAAAAGGTGATTCAAGCAGATTGTATGAAGAAAATACAATAAATAAATAAAAATAAATACGTAAGAATTAACAAATGTGAATATATAATACAAATCCATGATGTAATATGAAAGAAAATAATAAATAAACAGGGTAGTGTTCATAAACCACGAATATGGTTATGAAAAGTGAAAAATGTGGATTAGTTTATCGAGGTAGGATAAATGGAGCCCAAGTCGATTTCTATTAAACAACCGAAATGCAAAAAATTTCAAAAAGAAATCACTAAAACTGTGAAAGATGATTAGGATAAGCATTAATCTTATATATATATATATATATATATATATATATATATATATATATATATATATATATATATATATATATATATATATATATATATATAATTTTTGGAAAGACAAATATGGATGTAATAAATAATAAAACATAAATAAGCTTTATCCGGTCAACATAAGAATACGCACCTCAAAAGCTACCGACTGAAGAAGCAGTGTAGAGTAGGCTATTTATAGTTAATCGGGTTAAGAAATGTGCTGTGAATATTGTTGAAATATTAGGTTTAGTTTGGTAAGGTTTGAGATATTAGTAAAATAGGAGAAAACGCGCCACAAGACAGACAGAGCTGCGTTGTCCATTATTGATGAACTCATAGTTAGAAGCCTATGGTTAGAATTTTATAAGCTAATCATATATCGTTAAAAGAACCAAAACAATAAATAAACTTCGAATCCTTCTTAAAGAAATCGGCCTTGCGTTATCAACATTTAAAAAGGGAAACACTTATAAAGTTTTTAATTAATCCTAGCGTTCAAGTGCTGAACTATTGCGCTGATTTATATGACGATAATATTTACTAAACTCAAAGAAAGGTGTTGAACTATTCCAACGTTCAAGTGCTGAACTATTGCGCTATTTTGTATGACGATGATATTTACTAAACTCAAAGAAAGGTGTTGAACTATTCCAACGTTCAAGTGCTGAACTATTCTCCTAATTTGTATGGCAATTATATGGGCTAAACTTCATAATCCACAACATTGATATCGAAGCATGAAAACAAAGAGTTCTAAAAACTCTTCAAACTTGTTCTTAATCAAATTAAAGCACAATTGCAATCAATTTAACAGGTGTTCAAACACACTCTAAATAAGATTTAGCTTATCAGGTCCTCACAGAGCATACAGATTGCCATTGCTCTATTTACATGATCTAAACTTTAATCTTGGAGTTTGCCAGTTATCATAATTGTAACTACATGCGCATCCCTGACTAGCCTTATATATATATATATATATATATATATATATATATATATATATATATATATATATATATATATATATATATATATATATATATATATATATATATATATATATATATATATATATATATATATATATATATATATATATATATATATATATATATATATATTTTATAAATAAATATATATATATATATATATATATATATATATATATATATATATATATATATATATATATATATATATATATATATATATATATAAATATATATATATATATATATATATATATATATATATATATATATATATATATATATATATATATAATATATATATATATATATATATATATATATATATATATATATATATATATATATATATATATATACATACATATATATATATATATATATATATATATATATATATATATATATATATATATATATATATATATATATATATATATATATATATATATATATATATATATATATATATATATATATACATGGACGGGTGTGAGGAGAGTTACCTTGTGATTAAATATATATATATATATATATATATATATATATATATATATATATATATATATATATATATATATATATATATATATATATATATATATATATGGACGGGTGTGAAGAGAGTTACCTTGTGATTAAACGGTGGGGGTCCTCACTGTACATTATCCTTGCCTGACTGCCTTGTGGGTGACCCAAGCTGGGTGGAAGGAGGGGGTAATATCGCAACTATTCATCCCCAAAGGAGCTTAGAGGAGTAGTTGAGTTATGTGCGGATCGTGGTGAATGTGTGTTTCTTGGCACGGCTACCCCCTTACAAGGGGGAATGTTGCCGTGTGTGTGTGTGTGTTTATATTATATATATATATATATATATATATATATATATATATATATATATATATATATATATATATATATATATATATATATATATATATATATGTATATATATATATATATATATATATATATATATATATATATATATATATATATATATATATATATATATATATATATATATATATATATATATATATATATATATATATATATTATATATATATATATATATATATATATATATATATATATATATATATATATATATATATACATGGTCAACTATTAATATTTATCTTTCAGGTAAAACAGCAGCAGAGATTTCATGATGCCCTCTTCATACCGTTCGTCAGTCCCACCTCCAGGTCCACCCTCACGCCCAGGTGTCTTGAAGTTCCATCAGGCCTCTTCAGCTATTTCTTCTGCAACTGCCGCTGACTGTGCTACTGCTAACTGCATTGCTCATGTTCAACATCCTTCTGCTGTTAGTTATGCAGCAGCTACAGCTGCTCATTTTTTCTCACATGCATGTCCCGGTATAACTTCTACAAATAATGCCTCTGGTAACGTCTTTGGGGATAGAGCTAATTTGAATAAAAATACAGGGGACAAAGGTGGTGGACATAGCCTCAGTAAAGAATCTAACACAGATATCAGAGGTTGTATCTCTGGAACTACAAGTAATGCTTCTTCAGGATGTTTCAATGCAACTGGATACAATGAAGGATGGTATTATACCAGTGAAGAGGGTGGAAATAATACTCAAAATGGCAATACAGCAAGCAATAGCAGTGGAGCTACTCTAGGGACTACTGGAATGGGAGGAAAGGAAATGGTGAGTGATGGAAAGAACCCAAGACTGACCCCAGACTCACTTGAAAGGCTGCCCATGCCTCCACCCAGCAGATTCAAACGTTTTACTTCTTTCATGAAAAGCTCAAAAAAGGGTAAGGTTAGAGTTATATCATGCACAATAATGCATATTTTAGGTATAAAACTGGAGGTAATATTAAAGAAAATCTTTACTGAAGCAAGAAAACTAACATTTACACATTTAGAATACACATACAAACAATTAGCATAACAATAATCATATGAGCAATATTGTGACAATAAAAATACAGCTATACCAAATATTAACAATATAAGAGCAGATACACAAGATACACGGCTATATATTCTCTAAAGCAAGAAACAGAAATATTCACCAAAATAATCAACATTATTAGGCACCCAAGTGGGAATATTTTAGAAAGTCATCAAACCCACTACAAATAGCCTTGAAACCTTGGCTACATGACATACCTCATAAAAATATGAATCCATATAAACCTGAAGGATCCTAATAAAACAAAAAATATATGCTTTCTGAGTCACCTAAATTTCAAACTGTGTCAAAAGTTATATGTATTTCCTTTTCAGAGAAGAGGAACTGTCATGAAAAGAAAAAGGAAGGAACGAGCAAGGAAAGGGAAACTTACAGTGCAAGAAACACTCAACAGTCTCAACCGTCTCCATCTGCACCTGAATTGCCGCATGAGATCACTGACAATTGTGCATCACACATACAAACATCTGAAACTATGACTACTCATGAAACCTCTGAGACAGAATCCTCAAGGGCAAGAGTAAAGTCTACCTGGAGTTTCTCGTGTTATGATGGAAGTCATGCTGAAACAGATCATCAACAAATTCCATCTACCTCGGATACCTCTAGTGAATACGGCGGTGTAATAGAAGCAACACCAAATTCACCACAAGTTAAAACTACATGGAATACATCCGCACACACTGAATGCAACATATATGAACCTGAGAGAACTTTAAGGAGCACCTGCAGTCCAAAACCAAATTCTTTCAGATATGCTGGTCACAAAGCTAATCTAAAAACAGAGAAAAACATGTTACCACTGTGGCTAGAAGAGGGCACAAAAGAAACATCAAGATTATATGCATCAGATATCACAAATAGACACAGCATACCAACTAGACAAGACAATTACTTTGATTCAAGGTGGAATTCTATGACAGAAAGTTATAATCAATCTCCTATCCAATCTGTGCGTCCTACTGGTTGGGAAGATGTTAATCAGCAAAATATACTTATAAAGAAAAGAGTAAGTAAAGTGAATGCTAACTTTTGTCCATCCTTTACCATCAATGATGTTATAAAGGACAACCAACATCAGGCGACTACTTATATTCAACCCATTTCACCACCGGTAACCATCAAAATTGTACCCCCCTCAACAACTGATGGTGACCATCCTGATGGGTGCCTACAACAAAGTG
The DNA here is from genome assembly GCA_037179515.1 of Halocaridina rubra. Taxonomy (NCBI): domain Eukaryota; kingdom Metazoa; phylum Arthropoda; class Malacostraca; order Decapoda; family Atyidae; genus Halocaridina; species Halocaridina rubra. Next base: position 134,993 of record JAXCGZ010020850.1, on the reverse strand, counting down.
ATGCTTTTCATATGAGTGATCTTGAAACTGATGTAGAGCATATAATAAGAGATACAGATGAATATAAACAGACTTATTCACCAAACAAATCTAACTTCAGACCTCAAGAAACATACTCTCCATCTGGTTCAAGTAATCGACTGTCAAATTCTCCAATTGTAGACAAACATCTATGGGCATCCACTGACAGCTTCATATGCGAAGACTTCACATTTTTCAGTGGTCGACAGACAAAACCCAATAAGCAAGTGCAGACTACCTATAAGACTACTACAACACATTCACAAGATCAAGTCAAAGACCAAGAGTCTGTATGGCAGGAATTTCCTAGTAATAATGGCATGTACTTTGATGAGGCTCAAACACAAAATATCTATTCAAAAATCTCCATGACTGAACAAGATGAGTATGACCAAGATATACATCATCAATGTATAAATGTGAATAGAAATACCTGTACAGAAGAATATTTTGAAGATTCTTTAGAATTAAACGACAGCTTGGAAAATGAAATAGCAAGTCCTACTTTACATATTGCTGACAATTTTTACAGACAAAACTGGATACACTTTGATACAGGGTCTTGTGACCGATTTGATCAACTTTCAGTCAACACATCTGAAGGAAGTTTTAACAATTCCCTTAAGTCAGAAAGTATTAGCTTTGAATTTGTGCACCAGTCAAATTTTACAACATATCCTAATAAACCTGAGGATTCTCCCTCCTCTTCTACATCTCCTTTATCTCCAAGAAAATATAGTGGCAGTACTTTAAACCTTGTGGAACCACGATTAGAACAGCCTTCAGGAACTTACACAGGTGAATTTGTAAGAACTTATTCGATTAGGGGCAAAAGAGTGAGTAAACGAGTGGCAAAGAATGTTACTCGCAAAATTAATCCGACAGAATATGGGAAGCTAACTGAGCCAGTGCCACCTAGGTTTTCAAAAGCTGCTCTTACCATGATCAGTGGTCCAGGTCTCTTTGAAAAAGATCATCCTCCTGGCTCAACAGATAATTACGTGACTCCAGATATTGAAAAATCTGGAAATGAAACAGAGGTTGAAAAAAGAGAAACAACTACATCCATACCAAACCAGTCATCACTTTCCCCTGGTTTACCAAACAGGGTAGGATCACTCCGTGTGCCACACTTACCAAAAATATTCTTTCGACGGTCTGTATCTCTCAACGCTCCAAAAGAAAGTAGGTGTGATATACCCTTTCAAAGAATACCAGAACAAAGAGGTTCATTTCGGAAAGCAATATCGGGTTTAGGAGCTATTGCTCGTAACATCAGGCGAAAGTCTGGCGGTCTTCATACGTCTACTTCGACTACAAGTCACTTAGCAGATAGAGGAGCAGGAGATGCTTATATTCCTAGTATACAAAGGAGTGGTAGTATCGGATCCTCATACAACAGACAAGCACCAAAAGCGCCTCGACTTCCACGCAGGGCAATGAGTCACAGACAAGCTACAACATATGAAGTATGACTTATAAATTTGATTTAACTTTTTTAGGATCCAGAATCATATCTTCTTAAAGCAATAATTCACTAACTACAATTTCAACTGATACTCTTCAATAAAGCAAAAATTTAAAATGCATTAACTAACCTGAAAATTTATGAATTGTACCTAGAGTATATTAAAGAATTCAAATACTTACATTAAATTACAACTTTACTATAACCTGCAAATAAATAAATATACAGTGCTTCATTATAAAGTTTGATTAATAATTAATATGAAATCTCTAAATATTAATTGCTCACTGGTAGCTGTATTGCAAAGCCAAGTGTGCCTAACGTTAGTGAACAATAACTACAACAACAATAACAATAATAATTTTAAATTTAAACACAACACAATTATCAGCTGAAGCTATAAAAGTGGCCAAATCCGTGATGGAATATGGGAGCTTTCCTCTAGAGCCAATAAACTTATGGGACAAGTACCAAAATATACTGGATGGCATGTCCTCAATATGGAACCAAAGCTAAGCTAAAGACACACACACATAGTCTACAAAAATCCATATAAATAGTGTAATAAAGTAATTATCTGTTCATACTTTCTTCTTGCATATGGATAAAGAAATGTTCAGAAATATATACAAGACTCATGCAAAGCCTAGGGATAAATACGCAGCACCCTTCTCGATTTCACCCTAGAAAAAAACATAGCAAATTGGAGAAGCTCTAGTCACACCAAGAAGCTGCTGACAGGGATAAGGAATCTAAATTAAAAGGGAAACCTGATGGAGTTAAGATTTACTGACACCTAATCCAAAAGAAAGTGAAGGTTACGGTAAGTATTTTAATTCCTCCAAGGGTGTAATACAATGATATGCAGGTCGCATGTGCTTTGCTTTCCAAGTCAATGTAATGTGGTGCCAATTTTGAAAGAAACAATATTTGTTAACAAGTTTTATTTTCAAATGTATACTGATGAAGTAATAATAATAATAAAAAAAGGAAATGCAGGCTACTGTTGCTAAAAAGTATATAAACTATAGCCATATTTTTACTTATTTGTATTAGAATAAACAAACTGGTACATTTAAGCAATTTATTTAATGAAAAGGTATTCAGCAAGATAGCCTGCAAAAGTTGATTTTCTGAACTTTGAATATTAATTTTGGAATACAAATAACTGTGTTTCCTGACACATGCAAATATGAAAGGTAATGCTATATAACATGGAATGTATCATAAGAATAGCTTAACCTGTCTTAAAGGCATTCAACCCAATCTCTGAACTAAAGAAACAAAGCAATATGCAAGACAACTTGTAAACTTTTCATCATACCTACTTCAAAAAATTGACTTAAAACTGAAACTGTCCAGCTAAACATTCATTTCAAACAGACTGATTTCTACTCCAATTAAAATCTTATACCGTCGACATGTAATTTTTCATAAAACAGTGTTAATAATAATAATAATAATAATAATAATAATAATAATAATAATAATAATAATAATAATAATAATATAATAATGAATGATAATAATAATAAGTGATAATGATAATAATAATTATAGTAATAATAATAATAATAATAATAATAATAATAATAATAATAATAATAATAATAATAATAATAATAGTAATAATAATTTCTTTCTCACCTTTCTCACCATACGCCTGAATAGGTAGTTCTCTATCTGTCAGTCGGCTGACCATGTATGAAGCTCCTCCACTCGCCTCTGTCTTCGTATAGTCTTTCCTCCTCCACTTGTTGCATGGATGTTCCTCTATTTTTTAGAGCTCTGTCCACACAAGCCAGCCATCTCTTTCTCGGACGGCCCACTGGCTTCCTTCCTTGTGGCTGCCAAACAAGGTAGCTTTTTGGATATCTGTCATCTGGCATTCTTTTGACGTGACCAAACCTCTGCAGTCTCCTTTTTTCTATGAACTCCAACAGAGGGCTCACTCCCAGGTCTTTTCTAATTTTCACATTTTTTAGTTTATCTCTCCTGGTAACGCCCCTTATTATTCTCAATACCCTCATTTCTGCAGTTTGAATCTTTAATTCTGTTTTGGTGGTTAATGCCCAAATTTCACAACCATATGTTAATATAGGTCAAAGTATCATTGTATAAATTGTGGTCTTACACTCTCTTGGGATTGACTTTTCCTTTAATAGTGGGTATAACATTGCAAGAATGTTATTATATTTCTTTATTCTCTCATTTAACTCCATCTCCTGCCCATTTCTCTCCTCCAGATGCACGCCTAGATATTTATACTTATTTACCTTGCTTATCTGCTGCCCACCCATACTCAACTCACAATCATGCTCTCTCCTTGACACCACCATGATCTCTGTTTTTCCTGGGCCCGCGTTTATTTTCATTCCGTTTCTCTTCATACCCTCATACCATCTCTCTGCTACTTCCTGTAACAGCATCACGCTGTTTGCTATGATTGCCACGTCGTCCGCATATACCAGTGTCTCCTTCCCAATCTCTCCTGCTCCAATGTCTCTCATGCATTTGTCCATGAAAATGACGAACAACAATGGGGATAAAACATCTTGTCTCACGCCTGTGTTGACATCGCACCATCTGGAGTCTTGAGCCGGGCTCTTGACTTTGGTTGGGCACTTAGAATACATATTTTTAATGACTCTAATTAATTTTGCAGGAATATTATAGTGCTCATCTGCTAAAACTGTCCAGAGTGAGTTCCTCTTAACACTATCAAAAGCTTTCTCTAAATCAATAAACATGATGTATTTGTCTTTGTTCCATTACAAGCTTTTCTCTAAAATCATTTGCATAGTGAAGATCAGATCATTAGTGCCCCTTCCCGGACGAAAACCATATTGCCCCACCTCCAGTACCTCTTCGACGCATGTTCTTAGTCGTTTTTCAATTATTCTGTTGTAAACCTTGCCCGTGTGGGCCAGCAACATTACTCCTATGTAGGTATTGCACATATTTCTTTCACCTTTTTTAAAGATGGGGCATAACACACCTCGCTGCCAATCCTCTAGAACCATTTCTGTTCTGAATACCACATTGCACAACAAATCCAAGAGATGCGCCATTCCTGCAGTAACCGCTGCTTTAATAATTTCCTCTGGCAGTCCATCCTTTCCAGTTGCTTTTCCCTTTTTCATTGCCTTGATAGCTGCCTGTAATTCCAGCTCTGTTATACCCCAGTCTTCTTGAATATCTTCCTCTAGTTGGTCTTCCACATCTTCCCTGTTGTTGCTGTTATCATCCAACCTTCCAGAATTTAGCAGCTCTTCGAAATATTCGCGCCATCTTTCTGAAATTTCACTTGGATCTACCAACATACCATGCTCTTTATCTTTGATGGCGTAGCAGATTTCGTTATTTTTTTCCCTATAATTCTTAGCCATACTAAAAAGTAGCTTCTTTGTTCTTGTGTGGTCCTCTTTTAGGTATCTTCCTATCTTGCTCCAAACCTTTGCTTTTTCTATTCTTTTAACTCTTTCCATTTCGTTTCTTTTCCATACATAATCCATCCTATGCTCAGGAGTTATCGTCTTCATCCACAGCCGAAAAGCTTTCATCTGCATTTTAACACTATTTTTCATTTCTGTTGTCCACCATGGTGTTGTCTTCTTTCTTCCACAGTAAAATTCTTTCACTCCAATAATTTTCTCAACTGCTATCTCCAAGGTATCGCTGAAAGATTTCCATTTACTTTCTACATCATCATTTAGTTCTGATTTTTGTAGATTTTCTTGTAATTTTGCCTGCAGTTGTTCAACATTCACACTACTGTTCAGTCTTTCGACATCAAATTTTCTCTATTTCTTTCTTGATTTTTTAGGTGGTGCTGTTAATCTCACTTTAGCCATGACCAGTCTATGGCCTGAGTCAAAAGATAGTGAGGGGATGGCTTTTACATTGCATATTAAAATCATTTTGTTTGTTGTTATAAAGTCTATCATAGATTTCTCAGTATATTCCTGTCTTGCCTCATTCCACCTATACCACGTCCACTTATGACTATCTCGATGTTGGTGAAAAGTATTCAAAACGGACAACCTGTTTATCACTACAAAGTTGATTATTCTATCTCCTTCTGCATTTTTGTTTCCGACACTGTGGGGTCCTATTATGTCCTCATAACCATGTCTATCCCTGCCTATATGTCCATTCTAATCTCCACTGATTATTAAACGATCCCCATGCTTTACCCCATCAACTGTGTACTGCAGTTTCCTGTAAAACTCTTCCTTTTCTGCTGTGATGCGGCCTTGCTGCGGAGCATAAATTTGCACCAAACTCAGCCCTCCCTCCTTCAACTTGATTGAAATACTAATAATTCTCTCGTCTATTTGTTCGACTGTGTCTATGTATTTTGCTATCTCTGGGGCTACTAAAAAACCCACTCCATGCTCTCCATCTCCGAGCTGCTGTATAAAAGTCTGTAGTTATCATGTATTTTCTTGTCTCCCTTGCCTTAATACTTTGTTTCACACAGTCCCATTATAGTTATCTTTCTTTCTTTCATAACTTCCACAATTTCCTCCTCTTTTCCTCTCATGGTTGCTACGTTTACAGTGGCAATACTGAAGTGTTTCCCTTTGAAGTTCCGTGCACTGTTTTGCTGGTCGTTAGTCCAATTTATCCATTCGAGCCTAGGGATTCTTAGCACCCTCAGCCCATCAAAGGGCTGCTGGGGACTGAGGGCCATTACATTTTGTTCAGCATTGCGTTGCTTGAGCAAAGAGGTTTTCCTCCAGTGTCTTGCTAGGACTATCCTGGAAACCCTCCCCATCTATCCGGGCTTGGGACCGACACTGAGCTAAGCTGGCCTGCTTAACCCAGTGGCTGGGTTAATAATAATAATAATAATAATAATAATAATAATAATAATAATAATAATAATAATAATAATAATAATAATAATAATAATAATAATAATAATAATAATAATAATAATAATAATAATAATAATAATGCTTAGAATCATAAAAGGGTGCCACTCAACTTTGCAGACTATCTCATTATCTGTCGTATATTGTACCTTGAATTAACCTAAACATATTCACCTAACTTAATCATAATACCATGATAATTCAAAAGTAACAAAATAAGTATATGGCATTAAATGTTACTGTCAATAGACTTGTAGGCTATGTCACAGTATCCTGGTAGACTGCACACTAAAGTAGAACCCAAGATGCCACTTTGGCGTGAAATATATTTAACTAGTTGTACCTTAACTTAAACTTATCAATATTACTTCGCCATAAAACCTGCAAAATATAGGTACTACACTAGTAAATAATTATACAGTCATCCTTCATCTTTCATGAGCAATTGGCTCCACCACACGAAGAAGAAGCTAAAATTCGCATAAAGTCAGGACCACTTATTGGCGTAAGCAGTTTGCATATATATATATATATATATATATATATATATATATATATATATATATATATATATATATATATATATATATATATATATATATATATATATATATATATATATATACATATATATATACATATATATATATATATATATATATATATATATATATATATATATATATATATATATATATATATATATATATATATATAACCAAGCAAGCACATTACATATGTGAAAATATGCATCAGTTTTTACCCCGACCGGGACTCGAACCTAGGACTTATAATTACTAAGTCAAGGCGCTACCAACTACACACCACAGAAGGTATAAAAGGAATCCAACCTTATAGCATATATCTGCTATACTTAGGGATGAACGCATTCTATCTGAATGCCACAATGTTCATATTACAGATTCCCCAACCTCACTCGTGGCTTCATTTTAGCATTTAATTCAATTCCCAATCTCATTCGGGTCATACAATAACCAAGCAAGCACATTACATATGTGAAAACATGAATAATTTTTTACCCAGACCGGGACTCGAACCTAGGACTTATAATTACTAAGTCAAGGCGCTACCAACTACACACCACAGAAGGTATAAAAGGAATCCAACCTTATAGCTTATATCTGCTATACTTAGGGATGAATGCATTCTATCTGAATGCCACCATGTTCATATTACAGATTCCCCAACCTCACTCGTGGCTTCATTTTAGCATTTAATTCAATTCCCAATCTCATTTGGGTCATACAATAACCAAGCAAGCACATTACATATGTGAAAACATGCATAATTTTTACCCCGACCGGCACTCGAACCTAGGACTTATAATTACTAAGTCAAGGCGCTACCAACTACGCACCACAGAAGGTATAAAAGGAATCCAACCTTATAGCTTATATCTGCTATACTTAGGGATGAACGCATATTATCTGAATGCCACTATGTTCATATTACAGATTCCCCAACAGCTATAAGGTTGGATTCCTTTTATACCTTCTGTGGTGTGTAGTTGGTAGCGCCTTGACTTAGTAATTATAAGTCCTAGGTTCGAGTCCCGGTCGGGGTAAAAAATGATGCATATTTTCACATGCTTGCTTGGTTCTTGTATGACCCGAATGAGATTGGGAATTGAATTAAATGCTAAAATGAAGCCACGAGTGAGGTTGGGGAATCTGTAATATGAACATAGTGGCATTCAGATAGAATGCATTCATCCCTATGTACAGCAGATATAAACTATACGGTTGGATTCCTTTTATACCTTCTGTGGTGTGTAGTTGGTAGCGCCTTAACTTAGTAATTATAAGTCCTAGGTTCGAGTCCCGGTCAGGGTAAAAAATGATGCATATATATATATATATATATATATATATATATATATATATATATATATATATATATATATATATATATATATATATATATATATATATATATATATATATATATATATATATATATATATATATATATATATATATATATATATATATATATATATATATATATATATATATATATATATATATATATATATATATATATATATATATATATATATATATATATATATATATATATATATATATATATATATATATATATATATATATATATATATATATATATATATATATATATATATATATATATATATATATATATATATATATATATATATATATATATATATATATATATATATATATATATATAGTATAGCAAATGTAAGTTATATATATATATATATATATATATATATATATATATATATATATATATATATATATATATATATATATATATATATATATATATATATATATATATATATATATATATATATATATATATATATATATATATATATATATATATATATATATATATATATATATATATATATATATATATATATATATATATATATATATATATATATATATAGTATAGCAGATGTAAGCTATATATATATATATATATATATATATATATATATATATATATATATATATATATATATATATATACATACATATATATATATATACACATACATATATTTACATATATATATATATATATATATATATATATATATATATATATATATATATATATATATATATATATATATATATATATATATATATATATATGTATGTATGTATGTGTATATATATATATATATATATATATATATATATATATATATATATATATATATATATATATATATATATATATATATATATATAAAACAACTGTATTCATGAAAGCAAAAAGCATTAGGTCTATTTCTCAAAAAACTAAATAAAAATATTTTATAACTAAATGGAACATGACAAAATAAGTAAACATGTACTTACTGTAAAATATTTCATTCTCAAGAGAGAAAAAATCTAATCCTGTCAGTTAACTTGGATGAAATGATTAGAACAGGCTTCAGCTCTGATACTTTCTTAGGAAAAAACTGCAATTGTTAAAACAGAATTAAAAAGCTGTTCCTTCTTTGAAAACAAAAGGAACAAATATTGAAAATGTGTACAGCAAAAAAGCATATGAATAGTCTCCAGGTTTAATATCTTCTCTTGACCTCTGAATACACAGAACAGTAGTAAAAATGTACCTCTCAGTTCTAAGCTTGGGAAAAAGTGCAATTGATATGACATACCTAGTTGAAATTCCTATGAACAATCACCAGCTTTGATGCCTTTGCCTTACCTAATTGCTGGCTGATCTCTGAATGTACATAACTATATGCTGAAAAATCCTCTAAACACCTGCAAACGATGCAACTGCTGCAAATAACTGCTTAGAAGCATACATTACATTTTCTTTAAATTCATTAGCAAATTACTTCCACTATGCAAAGGGGGTGAGGGATTCTACAATATTTTGGTGCAATTCTTCCATGGAATGACATGAAATTTGGAAGGTAATATGGATAATACTCACAAACATTCAGCCCTGCAGTGTGTCGCTGTTCAGGAGTCAAGAGACCTATCTTAATGCCTTGGATTAATTACATTTGTTAGATATTGGGGAGGTGTCAAAACTGCATTGATTCTTTGCTCAAAATATTTCTATCTTGGTCTTATTTGTGTACCTTTATTACTTCTAAAAATTGATTATAACTGAAATAACCTGAACTTTTTCATTAAAGTAAATTAGAAATGTTAAACTATCTGGCTACTAATCACATCTCTCAGTAATGTTTCGTAAAATAACATAATGTGAATCTTTTAATTCTATTTATAAATTTTAATTTCCTTACATTTTTACCTTCTTCTTTTTTTCTTTATGAGGTAAGTTTAGGAAAGATTTATAGAATATATTTTTCCATCACCTGTTTTCTTTTCTCATCACATCAATCGCTGTTGAAGTAAATAATTTCTAGCTGGTCTGATTTGTGTCATTTATATTAAAATTTAGACATACAGTTCTCCCTTTAGAGGGGGCAAAATACTTCTTCCATAGTACTTTCTGTGTCGTAAATATCAACCAAATGGGATGGAGCAAGGTAACTGGGAATTCCCCTCCTTTGTATATTTTCTCACGATGAGTCTAGTTTTTGGGTTTGACTCAGCCAACCCCTTATAAGGGGGGGGGAGCTATGACTCTTGTATAGAGATAGATAAACATATGGAGCAAGTGCGTGTTGCTTTTTTTTTAATGGAGAGATTGTTTGTTTTAGTTCTTCCTCTATGCATACATCAACACCGAATATTCTTAGATATTCATTACACTTTTCTTATTATCCCTTCACTTCTGATAAGTCACAATACTGCTTATCTCTATTTCTATTTACTTTATTTTCTTCGTGCCCAGGCTCGATGAGGAGAGATTTATATATTTTTTTACCTGTCCAGGTGTCACTCATTGAATAATATATATACTGAGAGATTGATTGGGGAAGAACAGCGTGGGTTTAGGAGAGGAAGAGGATGTGTGGATCAGGTGTTTGCTGTAAGATAGGTGTGTGAGAAGTTTTTGGAGAAAGGTAGGGACACTTTTTGGGGCTTCATGGATTTAGAGACAGCATATGACAGGGTAGATAGAGATGGGTTGTGGAGGGTGTTGCGACTGTATGGAATAAGTGGAAGTTTGTTGAATGCGGTGAAGAACTTTTACATAAATAGTAGAGCATGCGTGAGACTTGTGAATGTAATGAGTAATTGGTTTGAGGTGAATATTGGCTTACGTCAAGCTTGTGTAATGTCGCCATGGTTGTTTAATGTGTATATGGATGGAGTGGTAAGGGAAGTAAATGAATGAGTATTAGACAGAGGTTTGGAACTAGTGGGTGAAGATGGAAGGTTGTGGAAATTGAGTCAGTTGCTATTTGCGGATGACACCATAATGGTGGCTGATACTGAAAATGAGTTGAATCATTTGGTGACTGGGTTTATTAGTGTGATTGGAACAAGGAAGTTGTGGGTGAATATTGGTAAAAGTAAAGTCATGAGATGCACGAGGAGTGTTAATGTTGGCAGCTTGAATGCAGGAGTGAATGGGGAGTTCCTTAAAGAAGTTGAGGGCTTTAAGTATCTGGGGCCACATGTATCAAGGAGTGGACGAGTGGATGTAGAGGTAAATCACAGAGTGAAGGAAGCAAGTAAATGTCTAGTTCGGTTGAAAGGTGCAATGAGAAATAGATATTTGGAAATGAATTCAAAGAGAAGGATATATGAAGGTGTGATTGTGCCGACAGCATTGTATGGAGCAGAGGCTTGGAATGCAAGAGAGGAGGAGAGGAAGAAGTTGAATGTAATGGAGATGAGGTGTTTAAGAGGTATGATTGGTGTATCTAGAATAGATAGAGTAAGAAATTAGGAAATCAGGCAGAAAACGGGTGTTGGAATGAAGCTGTCCGATAGGTTAGATCAGAGAGTGTTGAGGTGGTTTGGACACATGGAAAGGATGAGTGATGAACGAATAGTGAAGAGAGTGTGGAATGCAGAAGTGATTGGAGTTAGGTCAAGAGGGAGACCTAGAATGAGATTGATAGATGGCATGAAAAGAGTACTGAATGCACATGGAATGTCAGTGTAACAGGGAAGAGTGCGTGCAAGAGATAGGAATGAGTGGAGGAAGACTGCATATACTACACGGCCCAATAGGATTTCTCCCACCTGCTAACTCAGTGAACTGTGGTGGACAGGTGTGAGGGGAGTTACCATGTGAGGAAGCGGTGGGGATAAACCAGCTGCGGCTGTCAGATCTCATTGTGGAATATCCTTGCCCACCGACCTTGTGGATGGCCCAGGTAGGGTGGAAGGGGGCAGACGTGGTAACCCTTTATCCCCAAGGAGCTAAGAGGAGTGGTTGAGGTGTGATTACCTAATTGTGATTACCTAATTGTGTTTACGGGAAAGAGCCCAAAGCTCGTGTCTTCCCGTCTCCTCATCGGTTCCATTTTATACTTAGTGATACTTATCATACCTGTCCTTAAAACTATGGATTGAGATAGCATTAACTACCTCCTCGCTTAGCCAATTCCAATTATCAACTACTCTTACACTGAAAAAGTATTTCCTTACATCCTGCGAAGAAGTTTTCTTACGAAGCTTCAAACTATGACCTCTAGTTCTAGAGCCAGCCATATCAAAATATCGATCCCTATCCACTCTATCATAACCATGAAGGAATTTAAAGACTGTCACCATATCCCCCCTCACTCTTCTAGCTTCGAGTGATGGTAAGTCTAATTCCCTCAGCCTCTCATCATAACTGAGATTGCGTATTTCTGGCACCAGTTTCGTGGCATGTCTTTGAACTTTTTCAAGCTTAGCTATGTGCTTTTTCAAGTGCGGATTCCAAAAGGGGGCTGCATATTCGAGTTTTGGCCTCACATAGGTTACATAAATATTTCTGAACATTTCCTTGTCCATGTGCCTGAAGGCTACCCTTACATTTGATAAGAATGCATATGCTGCCCTTACTATGCCATTTATATGTATTTCTGGAGACAAATCTGCCAGTATGCTTACTCCTAGATCTCTCTCATTTTCTGTCTCTTGAAGTTGTACTCCAGCCACCGAGTAGTCAAGCTTGGGCCTTCTTGCACTTGTACCCATTCTCATTACCTTACATTTTGAAGTATTGAATTTCATTAGCCACTTTTCTGACCACTCATGCAGATTATTTAGATCCTCCTGAAGTTCTCTACCATTGTTCTCGTTTTTTACTTTCTTCACAATCTTTGCATCATCTGCAAACATATTCATGAATGAATTTACAGACTCTGGTAGGTCATTTACATATACAAGGAACAAAAGTGGCCCTAAAACTGAACCCTGTGGAACTCCACTACTAACTCTTCTCCATTCAGACACTGAGTGTCTTACTCTAACCCTCTGTTCCCTTCCTTCTAAGTAAGTTTTTATCCATTCCAAAACATTTCCACCTATTCTAGCCATTGATTGCAGCTTCCTAATAAGTTTCCCATGTGGAACAGTGTCAAACGCTTTCTGGAAGTCTAGGAATATGCAATCTGCCCAGCCCTCTCTTTCCTGTAAGATTTGGCTTACCTCATCATAAAATTCTAATAAGTTTGTTACTGTTGATCTACCTTCTCTGAAGCCATGTTGCCTCACTGACAAAAAGTTGAAGGATTCCAAGTGAATAGAGATATGCTTCCTTAGTAGTTTCTCCATAACTTTGCAAACTATGCTGGTCAAGGAAACTGGTCTATAGTTCAGAGCCGTATCCCTCCTTCCCTTTTTGAAGATAGGTATCACATTTGCTTGTTTCCAGCATCTTGGAATCTCCCCCGACTCCAGTGACTCCTTAAATATGATACTTAGTGCCACTGATATTGTGTTTGCGCATTTTTTAAGCACATGAGGGGATATGTCATCAGGACCTGTACCTTTATGAACATCTAAATCCATCAGCGCTTTGCATACCTCTGTGGCTGTAAGGTTGATGTTCTCTAATACCGGCCCTTGAGCTTCTATCACTGCAATCTGAGGGGGTGGGGTATTTTCTACTGTAAATACTGAATGAAACTCCTTGTTCATTTCTTTGCAGATCTCTTCATCCGTCTCAATGATGCTTCCATCCGCTCTCTTTAGCCTTAAAACCTGTTCTTTTACCTTCAGTTTTCCTCTGATAAAGCTGTGGAAATGCTTGGGATTTTCTTTAGCCTTCCTGGTGATGTCCCTCTCATAGTCTCTCTCTGCCTCTCTCCTTTTACTTAGGTAGTCATTTCTTGCTCTTTTGTAGGTTTGCCAGGCATTTATGTTTTTTCTCCTCCTATACCTTTTCCAGCATTTGTCTCTCCACTCCTTAGCTCTTTTACACCCATTATCGAACCATTTCTCTCTGGCATGAATTACACCTACTTTGGTGACAGGTATCGTGGTGAATGCGTGTTTCTTAGCTCGGCCACCCCCTTTACAAGGGGGAAAAGGCATGCGTATATGTATATACAGTTATACCTCGTTTATTGCGGGTGTTACGTTCCGGGACCATCCGTGATATGTGAAAATCCGCGAAGTAGCACCATATTTATTACATTTTACATTAATTTTTACCTCTACTGCATAAATGCTCCCTGCACTGTTAACAACTCACCAATTACATTATTAATAACAGCACACAAGCTTAGATTTATATAAGTGTGATAGGTAAGTTCACCATAAATAACAGCTCGCAAGCATAAAGCTATATGAATGTGATAGGTAAACTTACCGTGAATGACGTGATGATCTCGTTTACATACTGTACAGCCAATGACAGCTTTACGGCTGCTTTTTGCAAGAGAGGAACATGGTAATGGGGAGTTGCTGTTGCTGTTACCTCTTTTGTGCGAAGATGGTCTTGTAAGGAGTCATGGCATCATCGATAATATTGCAGAAGTGCACTGAACGAGCCATATCATCATCCCACTCCTACGACAGTTGTTGGAGTTCTTTGGCCAAGTTATACATGGCTGCCAGACATTCGAGTGTAAGGCCAGGTTCTTCGACTTCATTGTGTGCTTGCTGTTGTTGTTTTTCATCTTCTTCACTCACTGATTTTGTCATTTCCTCCAAGTCTTCATCAGTCAAAGGCTGAGAGTGGCAGTTGATCAGTTCATTCACGTCTTTGTGAGTCATATCTTTAATACCTTCTTCTCCCGGAAATGCAGCCAACTTCACAGCTTTCTCAACTACTAAGTTATGCACTTTGTCAGGAGCAAATCCCTCGTAGTCGTAGACAACTTCGGGCCACAATTCTTCCAGCTGGCATTGATTGTAGCCGGCTTCATCTCTTTGATTGCATTCTGAATATTTTGAAGACATGCAGCAATCATGTAGTTATGCCAGTACGCCTTCAGTGCAAATTCTTTGTCCGCATTCATGGAGTCAACCAGATTCACCAGGGCATTTCGTATGTAGAGGGCCTTGAATGCACGAATAACGCCTTGATCCATAGACTGAATCAGCGATGTCATATTCGGTGGCAGGAACTCTACCTGAACACCGTCATAATGGAGATCAATTGTGTGGCCACCAACATTATCCATCAACAAAAGGACTTTAAATTCAAGGCCCTTCTCCAAAAGATAAACTTTGACCTGAGGGATAAAGTATTGGTAAAACCAGTCCGATGTGAGGCTTTTCATGATCCAGGCCTTAGGATTATACATCCAATACACTGACGTATATTCCCGTTTTTATTCTTCAAAGCCCTATGGTTCTTTGACTTATAGACAAGCCCGGGCTTTAACATAAAGCCCGCAGCATTCCCGCACATGACGAGGGTTACGCAGTCTTTGTGCGCTTTAAATCCAGGGGCTTTAGCTTCTTCCTTGAAAAGAAAAGTGCTAGACAGCATTCTCTTCCAAAATAACCCAATCTCATTCACGTTAATACTTGCTTAGGAGCATATTTGCCTTCCTCGATAATTTTCTTGAAGTTGTTGCTCACATAATCTTCAACTGCAGCTGTATCTGCAGAGGCAGCTTAGCCATGCACCAAAACGCTCCTTAGGCCAAAGCGTTTTTGAAAATTGGCGAACCATCCCTTGCTAGCAATGAATGATGGTTTCCTTGGAGGAAAATTGTTGAATGGTCCTGGTCGTGGGTCTTCCATTTCTTCTTTCTCCTCCTCCTCATGGTTGCCACTGTTGTCGTCGGGTTCATTTGCAGCAAATGTCTCATACAGCTTCTTCGCCTTTGTTTGTATGATGCTGGTGTCTAAGCTGATCTTCTTCCTGCAATCAGCAATCCACAGGACCAAAGCAGATTCCATCCGCACTATTATCTTATTGTGGGGTGTTACGACCCTCTGTGCTATTTTGTTAAAAGTAAGAGTTGCTGTCTTCCTGATATTCGCCTCATCCTTCTTGATGTAGCGATCAGTAGATTCGTTGATGCCAAAACGGCGGCTGACATCCGCGAACCTTCTTCCTTCCTTCGGCATATCTTACAGTTTTACCTTTTCTGTTATGGTCAACATCTTTCTCTGCCAGAAGCCTTAGAAGATGAAGGATGCTTGGGAGGCATTGCAGAGGTTGAAATACAAAAGTTTCACAAAAAATGCGAGCACAACGTATTAAGAGGCACAACACGAAAGGCGCACACGTAACTGAATGGGTGAGGCTAGACAATGGAAGATACTGGAAGAATCAAGCTTCAATCAAAAAGCCAATCAGACCCCAGGATACAGAAAAACAATTCTGTGATTCGTCGTCTCCCACCCATTAGCCAATAGCATCTCGTGTACTATCTCAAGTAGTGTGACCCTTTGTGTTTTCCAAGATGCAGATACTGGTATCATATTTTATATGGTGCAATACTGTGATTTTCATGTTTAAATTTATGTTGTTTACTATTTTTCATAAGAGAGATGAATGAGCGAGTGTGTGGTCGAAGTTTGAAAATGGTAGATGGGGATGATAATGAGTGGGAGCTGAATTAGGTGCTGTTTGCAGATGATACTGTGGTGGTGCCAGATTTAGAGGAGAAGCTGTGTCAGTTAGTGTCAGAATTTGGAATGGTGTGTGAGAGAAGGAAGTTGCGAGTGAATGTGGGAAAGAGTAAGGTTATGAGGTGTACAAGAAGTGAGGATGGTGCTGAATTGAATGTCATGTTGAATGGAGAGACACTTGAGGAAGTTGATAGGTTTAAGTATTTAGGCTCGGTTATAGCTGCAAATGGTGGAGTGGAAGCAGATGTGTGTCACAGAGTGAATGAAGGATATAAAGTGTTAGGTGCATTGAAAGGAGTGATGAAGAATAGAGGCTTGGAAATGAATGTTAAGAAAGTGTTGTATGAGAAAGTGGTTGTGCCAACTGTGATGTATGGATCAGAGTTATGGGGTATGAAAGTAAATGAGAGACAGAAAATAAAACTCTTACACTGAATGTGTTTGAGATGAAATGCCTGAGGAGTATGATTGGTGTATCTCAGTTGGATAGGGTTAGGAATGAAGTGGTGAGAGCAAGAGCGGGTGTGAGGAGAGAAATTACAGCCAGAGTAGATATGAATGTTATGAGATAGTTTGGCCATGTGGAAAGGATGGATGATGAAAGACTGCTGAAAAAGGTGATGAATGCAAGAGTTGATGGGAGAAATGCTAGAGGGAGGCCTAGGTTTGGGTGCATGGATGGAGTAAGGAGAGCCCTGAATGATAGGAGGATGGATGCGAGGGAAGCAAGCGAGCGTGCTAGGAATTGGAATGAGTGACGAGCGATTGTGACGCAGCTCTGATGGGCATCTGCTGTTACCAAGGGGCTGCATCTTACAGAGGTAGCCCTGTGGTAGAGGCAGTGAAGGAATTGGCAGTTGTGAAGCGACACAGGTTGTGGAAGAGCCGGGAGGATGGGCTGTGGCACTCCAGCGGTGCCATCTGCACGGTCGCTAGCTCCCTCGTCATTACCCATAGAGCAAAGTAATCCCCTTATTGTTTTCTGTTTCTATGTTGGCTACCCCCCAACTGAAGGGGGAAACAGCCAAGATAGATGATGATGACTATTTTTACTGCTTTATTATTCTTAGGCTAGGAAATACTTTTTTTATCAATAAAATTGTGAAAATATTGTAAAATTTAATATTTCCACATATCGTGGATTCCCGCGATATACCCAGAAAATCTGTGATATAAAATACATATGCTCGCCATAAAAACCCTCGATGCACTGAATCCGTGAAAGGTGAACCACGATATAGCGAGAGATTACTGCACACAATAGCCATATGCCCCCTTATAAGAGGGGTGGCTGAGTCAAAGCAAAATATCTTGACATTTTGTGGGAAGAATATACAGAGGAAGGAATTCCCATTCCCCTTGCTCCCCTAGCCTGCTGGCTAGTACAGTGGTAACGCGCTGGCTTCGCATTCACGAGGTCGAAAGATCGGTCCCCGTCCAAGACCGAGACTTTAAGCTGTTTACTGGCAGGAACTGCTGTGGGTGGACATCACAGTGGGGGGTTGGGGCATGTCCTGGCTGACGAATACCCATTGTAAAATGGAAATAAAGTTTAATTTAGTAAACCTTTACTACATTCAGGGGAATATGGAGGAAGTATTCTTACCCTCCGCCTTCGTGGGAAAATAAGTCTGCTGTCAACTTGAGAGGGCACTCTTCATAATTAGCCAACCGGAGATAACCTAACCTAACCTAACTTAACCTTACCTAACCTAATTTAAGGTGCTCTATCTTCAGTTGCTTAATTATGAGATGCATTATCACCAGTTGGCCAATTATGAGGAGTGTTTTCTCCGGTTGATGGTAATGAATTTCATCTTCTGCAGTTTATGAGTACAAGCATATAATAGCTAAATCATAACTAGAAGTAGAATTACATTCATTTACATTGGAGTAAATTGCGTAGTTGTATATTTAACTAAATGGAGTTAGACATAATACCATATTTTGTAAAAAGAAAAAAAAAAGATATTAATTCTTATTGAAATCAGGATTTTTTTCTCTGTTGAAATCGATATAAATTATGAAATTTAAAAACTGCAGTTGATTCAAATAGTAATAACTCTTGGTAGATTTATAAGGTTTTGCTGGTAGGTTATTTTTAAAATTTATCATATGCTGTATATGTTAACTGTAAACATATACCGAACATTTCAACATAACCTCAGTCATAATTTCATTAATCAATCAAAACTATAATTCTCTGGATTAATAACACCAGATAGCGGTATTACAGTTTGCTTCATTAATATATGCTGAACTTATATGGCCTTATAATAAAAAGTGGGTGCCACTGGAGTGTGATACCTACCTCTTAGAATCAATTTATCAAACTAACCTATTTAAACTAACCTAACCTCACCTAATTTAAAAGATTTCATGTTATTTTTCTTTTCTTTTTTACCTAACTGGGGGTTTGAGATTCATGTTTTTAGGCAAGGTGAGGTTTGTTTATGTTAGTGAGGTTAGGTCGATAAATTAAATATGCTTTTTAATGGCACCAAAAAAAAATTCTTCATTTCTATAATTAATTTTTGACAAATGTAGAGGTATGGCGATTTCAATATAAGTCATTGCTGGGATAATAATAATAATAATAATAATAATAATAATAATAATAATAATAATAATAATAATAATAATAAAAATAATAATAATAATAATAATAAAAGTTTTTTATTATACATTCCATACCATTACTATGTCTTATCAATAAGCATTCAAATAAATGGCATATTTAGTTAAAAGAGCAGTTTGGTGCAATTTTATTATTATTATTATTATTATTATTATTATTATTATTATTATTATTATTATTATTATTATATGCCAGCACTGAACAGCAAATTTTATTCCAATTTAAACCCAACTCGTGATGATACTGTTTTATTATTGAATTATGAACATCAAAGGGTGTTTTCACTGAACTTACTGGGTTAACAGGGGCTAATGCATCAAAGATACCAGTGTTTAGAGATTTTATCTAACTCTGCTCTGTTAGACAGAAGCTGTTCAAAGATTTTATGAGTGAAAACCACATCTTCAGAGCCATATCAGATGGAGGCACAAACCATGATTTGATCAAAGCAGTTTATGTATCGATGTCATATTATCTGTTCGTTACGATCACATTCTCAGAAACATTGATATCGTCGATTTTAATAATAATTTCAAGTTTGTTTAATTTAACATGTATTCTACTACAACCTAGTTCTCTTGGTTATTTTATCATACTTTGGTCAACCTCATGTAGTTGTGAAAATTACTTTCTGAGGATTAAATTAGATACAGTCTTAATTTATAGATAATTTATAGACAGTTGGTACGGTAGAAAGATAGCTAGCATCTACGTGTACAAAATAGAATTGCATTTTATTTGAAGAGAGAGAGGGAGTGGAATAACTTAATGTAGAAAATAAGCACACTAATGTTCTACACTTTATTGAAACCAGAACGCCTGAATACTTGCTTCATGTGGTGCACATCTAAATATGTACTGTACTTACCCAGCATAATGAAATTAAAGGAGATACCACACATAGGTATGTTACTACTATTACTACTACTATTACTACTACTACTACTACTACTACTACTACTACTACATATAATAATAATAATAATAATAATAATAATAATAATAATAATAATAATACTAATAATAATAATAATTCACAAATGGCAGTAAGCTCCCTTGTAAGGGGGCTGGCCTAGTCAGAGCATGTGTCCATTCACCAAATGGGTCACCACAGGTTCCTTGTTCTCCCCATTGCTTGGTATAGCCAAAGGATAAGTGGGCATAATAATAATAATAATAATGATAATATTAATAATATAGTCTTACATCGTAGGCTAATAACTGTTGATGGCTTTCTTGTATACAAAACTTATAATGTCTATTGATAGCTTCATAGTTTTGGAAAGTGAATGTCTATGACACCTGTTTATTTTCCAGATCAATTTATATACAGGAAATTGTGTACACCTTCACGGCAACTCCTTTTACTAAACCTTGAAGTGCAATAGCTTAATTGTTAGAGCACTTGACTCGGGAAATGATAAAGCTATGTTCGAATCCACTATGGGGCTTTAGGAGGGGAATCCAGCCTTAATTTCCCAGCTCCAATCTGTTCGTTCTACTCATTCAAATGGGGATTAATGGTGACAGAAAACTGCAAACAACAACAGTATCCTCGTAATGAATACTTATACCGTCTATTTAAAGCTCTTTTGAATCAAAATATGTCAGTGTAAATGTGCATACCATGTAGTAATAGAAATTTATTTAATAAATTCTTATATTAAAGTATGTCTTTATAATGCATACTCCTGCCATCTATTGAAAACTTAACTAAAAATATCTGCTTATCTGTTGATTGAAATACGATATGCTAATACAGTACTAGCTTTAAATCACACTTATAGTTAGTGTAGGCATTCCCTATGTTTGTAACTGCATGTTTCTTGTTGCTAACACTCTCTAGCTGCCAACTACTTTTTATAGCTTTCTTTCCAAATGGAAAATTGCTATATGTGTATTCAAAAGTTATCTCAAACTCTAAGGGGAAAGAGAAAAGTTCTTTTGCATATATATGGAGAGATATAAAGGCGTCATCAAATGGTTTGGTTATCATTTTCATACATTTCACTTGCAGTGGTAATAACAGCATACTGTCTGTGTTTTTGATAGTAGTACAGGGCTCTATAGGATTTTGTCAAGATTCAGCCTTCTCACATACTGTATTAACTATTAGTAATATTTTTCTTACTAGTGATTTTTTATGCTGAGGCATCATTAATTTTATAATAAAAATTATCATCCACTGTTCTTATAACAGACAAACAAGACAACCACTGCAGGGCTCTAAAGTTGGTATTCTCATTTATGGTCATATGCACATATAGATTGCAGTGCTCTCTTTGTATATTTAGCCCACTCATAGCTGGGCAGGGAAGTGTAGTTGACCCTCATCTTCCAGGGATTTAAATAATGTGGTTTTGACTATCCACAGTTGTAAGATATTAGAATAAG
Source organism: Halocaridina rubra (assembly GCA_037179515.1). NCBI lineage: Eukaryota > Metazoa > Arthropoda > Malacostraca > Decapoda > Atyidae > Halocaridina > Halocaridina rubra. The sequence continues at coordinate 113,153 of JAXCGZ010020850.1, read as the reverse complement.
ATAAAACTTCATAATAATATGCCCTCTAAAATATACATTATAACTACAGTAGTGTTTTTATATACATTATAGTTGTATTTGTCATAATTTAAGAATAGTACAGTAATCTAGGCATTTCTTAATGTATACATGAGTTTGGGAATAGATTATAAGCTAAACACATTTATATAAGGATTTTTACTATAGGCAGTTTTTACCTTACACTGTAAGTGATGGAACCAATTAGCAGCGAAAATCGAGGGACAACTGTAGTCCATTCCATAGAAGAAACTAAGAATTATTCCGGGTAAGATTGTAGGGACTGCAGTAGCAGGCAAAATAGTTAACTATTTTGCCTGCTACTGCAGTCCCTACAAGTGACAAACCCATGTTTGAATCCAGCTCCCACATGTCTGTGTTCACTATCAGAGCAATAGGATTTAATAGTGACACATGAAACGGCAAACAGCAATTCTGGGTTAGGTGGTGGGTAGGTTCAATTAGAGTGAGAACTTCAGCATCCTCTATCATTGTTCTTTTTTCCCTCTATTTTCTTTCTATCTCATGATGAAGTGTGGGACAAAAACTACTGCTTCCTTATTCCTCTGTAAGCTATAACGTTGAACTAAGTGGGGAGAACGAGGTGACTGGGAATGCCTCTGTATTTTCGTACTGCAGTTCTATTATGAAAATGCAAACCAGAGGCCCTAGTAATTTATGGATGTTATTTGACTCAGCCACCCTTCTTAGGTTAGATTGATATTGGAAGTTATGTGGTTCCTTAGTGCTTTTCACCATTTTCTTACAGATAATGACACAGCTTCATTATCAAACCCTTCCCTCACACCCAAAATTTTATATTGGTGTTGCTGTCATTTGCCATTTTAGTGTCACTATTAATCCCATTTTGAAGTTGGACACAGACAGGTTGGAGTTAAGTACTTCAGGCTGCATGACCTTTCCAAAGCCCCACAATAGGCTTTCTATCTACATTTTGTATTGGTGTAATAGTGCAACATTACTAGTAACTCTTCCTACTTATTGCTTTTAGTCTCACGTGCAGGTGGCACTAAAACTATATATTTATAGAGTTAATCAGCAAGCAAGGTTAAGAGAGTAAATGTATGTACACTGTTCAATATTTTATGTCAAAGAGCCAAATTTTATACACACATGTATATTTCATCAATGTATTTACATTACAAATGTATACAGTAACACTTTAAATCACTTGAGCCATTGCTTCTTACAAAAACCATTTGCCTTCCCTCAATTTATGGGTTAGACAGTTGTGTTTGACAAAGTGCCAGCCAATACCTGACCAAGAACACATCAGAATAAATATATATATATATATATATATATATATATATATATATATATATATATATATATATATATATATATATATATATATATATATATATATATATATATATATATATATATATATATATATATATATATATATATATATATATATATATATATATATATATATATATATATACTTACTTAGGAAAGGAAACTGTAATACAATTATTTATACACTAATAAAAATATTGTAATATATTGACAAATAAAATTACCTGCAATCAAAAATTTCAAACAATTTAAAGGTACTGAATAAGAAGAGTAAATAATTTTAATTTAGCCTGAGTTAAGTGTAATAAAATCTTAAGATATAAATACAAAAATAAAACAACCAACTGTATATGTTTCACTTCATAATTAAGCGACAGGGAACTTTTTAATTTTTTTATATTTATTGAATAAAAAGCTTCTTTCTTTGGGCAATTTAAACGGTACAGTAAAATTCAAAATCAAAACCTGACTAAAACTTGAAATATATTAAATATTTGTCATATCCTCAATTCTGCAGTTAATATCCCAACCTTAAATATTTTTAAATGTCACATTCTAAAAAACAATATCATCAAAACTAAATAATTTTTTTTAATATCCTCAATCTTGGAGTAAAAGCCAGTCTTATTTCTTATTATATGTAACGTTTTAATCAAAATCATATGTCACAATATACTCTTATAAACATTATAATTACCACTTTTTATGCTAATATCTTTTCTGAGGGACTGCAAATCTGTAAGTAAGCAAATGAATCAAATTAAAGTGTATCAAATGTGTATTTCAAGTCTGTACAGTCATATTAACATATTTACATATTTAGATTAACCTACAATATACTGTATAAAAATACTCTCCTTGGGCGCTATCCCAAATGGGTAGCTAATGACCTGCACAAATGCTTACACACATTTCATTCATATAAATAGAGTAGGAGATTGAGTTTATAATCGTCATTATTTGTAACCAAAAAGAACTCACAAACTGTCTCATTATTTTCAAACTCACTTAATTCATACTGAAACTGTCTCACTAGTTTCAAACCTCACATAATACCTTAATTAATTCATACCGATACGGTTTCACTAGTTTCAAACCTTACATAATACCCCAAGTGAGGACAGATGACGCAATAGGAAAAATATGCAAATGAATGAATACTGTTTAGGTTCGTTTGTTAACAATGCAATAAAAAGGATAAATAAATAAAAATTTAATACTTAAAGTGTGCATTACTTGCACTGATACCTGCATTTGAGTAGAGCAACAATACCAATGTTTATATTAAGGTGAAGAACTTATTTTGCGTAAATACAAGCTAGATCTTTAAAAAGACCAAATTATAAATACTGACATTTAATGAAACTGCAGCAAAGATAATCATTACTTGATCTTGAACGAAAAGCATAAATGAACGGGGTAATGTAAATACAAACGATATTAGAAATAGTCTACTTAGAAATTCATCCTGCTGCTGATTAAAAGTTATTTAGACTGCTGTTAAACAAGTCCATAAATGGGTTAATTATGTACCAGCTTATTTGTTTATGATGAAAACTCATGCAAAATAGTCATCTAATACCAGTTCAGTCGATGAAAATTCTCAGCATTGTTACTGACCAAACTTTTGAGAACTTATATTTAAAACTCGAAAAAAAAATTAAGTCAAAATGGTATTGTATTGCTCAACTTAAGGTAATTGTTATGAAAAGGTTGTAATTATTGCAGTCCTGACATTCCTAAAAGTACTTTGTATCACGAAACATCAACTCTATCACATAAATAAACCAAGTCTTTTACTCACTTATTCTAAACTAGTTAGGATTTATCACAAGTATCATAAAGCAAACATTATCACATGAATCTCTTTTTTTAAACATCTATATACAGTGAAAATGAGTTTACTTATACTACTATAGTGAATGAAAAAATACACCACAAACATTTCTCAAGCACTCACTGCAACATTACAATTACAATTATTTGATGTTGATAAGAAAGAGCACCATCCTTGTGACATCACATACAGTTGTGTCTCATCTTACACTGTCAATAGGTTCCAACCTCCCTGTGTAAGTAAAAAATTTCCTACATTCATGATCCACTTATAATTCTGTTCATATTCTGCATATAATATATTCCCAATCTCATCTATACTTTAAATTAGGTGTAGATTACTGGACTGTACTTTACCTAATACGATATAAATTTATCTAAAAATAGTACATTTGTTATGGGTTTTTTTTGGAAAAACTTTAATTTCAATTTTTTTAAATAAGTTCTAACAACGTATGTTCAAAACTGCACCATTTACAATCACGTAAGATTTGGGACAACTGTATCTAGAAGACTAAAACCGACTAGGTAGCAGGGAAGATATTCTGTCCTTCCCTGAACATATTTCCTTGCTGTAAAATAATGCTTAGAAGAAAACAGATACGGTAGAATAAAGCCCTTCCAACTCAATTCTTTTTAATGGATGTGGCCACTGCTAACTTCTGCAGGAAACATACCACAAATTCATGGGAGAGGAGACTATATTAAAACACCAACTTACATTAGACTCTTCAGCTACAATGATGCAAAATATCTTTCAAGCATATGATGGCATTTGTAACACTCATTATTATTATTATTATTTTATATATATATAAAAAAAAAAATATATATATATATATATATATATATATATATATATATATATATATATATATATATATATATATATATATATATATATATATATATATATATATATATATATATTGAATATTGAAAAAATACCATCACTGCATCTTAGTCTGGTTTAATATAATGACACTGTTAGGCTATACAGCACCAAAATCTGTGGCGAACACTTGTCTGTGACCTTCCATCGATACACATGAAGTTATTACAAATTGGATAATTTCATGACAAATGGAAGACAAATTAAATGTTATTCCTCGTTCTGTTGTTAATTTCACTATAGCAGAGATTTATATTAGAGAATAACAATGGCAAAGACAGTGGGATTAGCTCTGACAAGTATGAACAATCCTCTGCATAATGTTATAGTACACTGTATGCAGGGCTGAAATCAAGATTTTAATGATCATGGATGGATATACTAATATAAGTGGTACTACTACATGAGACTCAAGACATTTACAGGAATGAAAACAAAACTACAGTTAAGATATAATATGCTTTCATTTATGTAAATTTTTTGGATGAAAATACACGAAATATATGAATAGCTGTATGATTACAATGAAAATGAGAGATCCGTTGAAGAAATACCCTAATATTGGCATATATCAAATATGAATGTTTCTAAACCCTGTCTTATAACACCCATTTTGCAGTCATTTAAAAAACTTTACTAATAATTAAAACCCACCCACTTGTATTCTCTTGCATTCTCTAGTACATAGACATGTGAAAAAACTGCAGTTTCGCCTTAGTAAATGTAAACGTAGGAGTGTCTGATGCATCTATTTTAACAGAAGCTCCAGCTTCTTACTAAGAAAACTTATTATATCACAGCCATGAGACATGTCTCAGGAATAATACAGTTCTGCAGCTTAACAAAAAACAATAGGATATATCATAAGTTATCAGCACCTACCCAATATGTATTTCTATCTCACTGCACAATAGACAGTATTAAGAGTGGGTATCATTTAAATTGGGAAAAGCTTATATATAGTAATTTACACAGGATATTTTCCCAATATAGTTTTATGAATTAAGAATTTAGCTTCACATCACACTGAGCACTTGCTATCATTGGTATGTCTCCATTAAACATTACAGATGGTTCATCATTATCACCAACGATGGCATTGCCCAATAAATAGAGGTATGGTCAAGTTTCCTTTTCAAGCAATAAGGAATCACCATACATATACAGTATAGTATTATTTCATACCATAAGATACAAGGGAGTTTTTCACAACTCAAGAGAATTTCAGAGTTTAACTTATGTACAAAATAGGTTTTAAGAGTAGTCCTTCTGATAATTTGGTGGTCTATCAGACCTTTCCTTCCCCCATTCTTGTTGCGACCTATCCTTTGGAACCCACTCCTGGGGCGGTCTGTCCTTCTGTCCCCAATCTTGCTGAGGCCTGTCTTTCGGTCCCCAATCTTGACGATGTCCCCCATAATGTGGGACGCCGTGAGGCATTCTTATACCCGGTGGTGGTGCTGGGGCAAATATTCCTGGATTGTTTGGATGTGGCGGAGGATAGTGGGATTGTTGATATCCTCCAGGTGGTCCATAACCTGGGTGTTTATTTGGGTGATGTCTACCACCCCAGTCATTTCCACCACCTCTATGGTAGCCATGTGGTCCTCTGTAACTCTCACGGTGGTACCCTCCACCCCCACCTTCTCTCTTCATGTAATCTTGTGGGTATCGGCTACAATGGAATTAATCATATAGTCAATGAAGCAAATATTCAAACTATTACATGCAACTCTTATTAAACTATAAAAACAATCCAATTCCCAATGATGTAAACATTGATTCGTGTGACCCACTGATGAACAAGTGTTTGATAATTATTTCCATTCACATCAAAATAGGTCATGTCCGCAATATTTTAAAATCAAGCATATAAGGTTTAGCATATCAATATTATAAATATCATACCAACTGGAAGCAATCTATTCTAAAAGTAACCTCTTAAGAGAAATTTTTAAAACCAAACAAAACAAATAATACTGTATTTCTGATATTTAGACTTACAATTCTATTTGTAGACTTTAAAAAGTCTAAAAATAGAATTTCCTATATTTTGAAATATTGAAGAAAATCCAATCTGAATATGTAAGTGGGAATTACTCAGAGCAACGTTCTTTTCTACAATAGTTTAATTTTTGGGACCGTGCAAAAACCGGTTCATATATTGTTGTCTACAAGAAGATTTTCATATAAGTAAATTCTCTGAACAAAACTAGACAAGACAAAATATTTACTTCTGTTTAAGTCTGAGAAAAATTTTCCTTATACAGTCAACTCGCTTTTTACACGTTGCTATAGTACGTGAAATTGGAATAACGCCTCCAAAAAATAACAGTAAAAAAATACGAAATGCGCGAACTACGCGTGTGAGCACAAGAAAAAGTTTAAAAAATGGTTGTTAAGTAACTAAACAACCTCTGAGGCAGTTTCCCACCATGCTGCCATGTGCTTCAGTATGTCTTCACCAAGTATTAACCCCAACAACAACCAGTGGTTTGCTCTACCCCTTCCTCCTCCTCTTCTCCTCCCTCTCCTACCGCTTAAGTCTCCTCCTCCTTCCCCTACCGCTTACGTCATCTTTGTTTACGATTGCAGATAAGGGTTCTTCTCAGGGTGAGTTAATTTTTTTTTGCTGTACAGTATTTTTAGGAAATCTGTTTATCTTTTATAATGTACACTATTTGTATATTAATATAAATAACTACAGGTCTTTCAGCTTTGTTATGTACTTATAAAATATGTTTTACTTATCTTATATCTTTGGCATAGTGTGGGTATGTACGGTTGTGGAACGTATATATATATGCCTATTATCAATGTTACTTATGGTAAATGACTGGTTACATCACGCGAAGTTTACATTACACGTTACTTCTGAGAACCTATCCTCGCATTGTTCCAAGAGATGAGTGTACATGGTACAAAAGTGTTGGATGAGGTTTGCTTAACGATCAAAAATTGGCATTGTATGGGGGATGATTAATACTTTGCTGAAATATTCAAGAGTAACACACCGTGTGAGTTTTGCACTTATTAATTACATAAGCAATTAAAAAAAGCAAATGAAAATTAAAAATATAAGTTCAGAAAATCAATATTGTATATATTCTATGTTGATGTTTGGCGTTGTATGTGTCCCTATTAATCCCCATTATAGGGGTGGACACAGACAGACTGGAGCTGGTGAAACCAGGCTGGATCTTTCCCCTTAATGCCCCATTGTGGGCGCAAACACAGGTTTGTCACTTCCTGAGTTAAGTGCTCTAAGCACAGAGCAACTGCAGTCCCCCACAATATGCTGTATATTATATAATAATAACAAACTAAAATCAATTATCTAACCTCTCCTTGAAATCTCTCCCACCAGGATTATTATGCCAATCCCGACCAGGTCCTCCAGGCCCATGATTCCTTGGAAAATTGCGATCTCGATCTCTGTCACGATCTCGAGGTCGATCTCTGTCACGATCTCTGTTTTTATCACGATCACTCCATTTATCACCGTCTCTTCCTCTGTAGTAGATAATGCTATTTTATATATATATATATATATATATATATATATATATATATATATATATATATATATATATATATATATATATATATATATATATATATATATATATATATACACGTGTAACACCCAGAACTTTGTGCAAAGTTAAATACCCTGTAAACTGTTAGGTTAGGATAACAATTTACAATTCACAAGATCAGGATCTTACAGGTAATGAATGAGCAAGATGTATAAAAATGACGAGAGTTCATAAAATCTATTGAAAATTCACCAGCATGTTTTCACTACTACTGTATACTATTACAAAATTTTAAAGTAATTTTTGTGTCCATGACAATGCGACTGCATTTCTTTTCCTTGACATACTCTTATAATAAAGTTATGCTACATATTTGAAACCTAAAGTACAGCACAGAGAAGTACCACTCAATGTAAAATATATAGAAAATTAGTAAGCCTTCCCTCCCTTTATTATCTCTTTGGCTGTATATCTCCACATGTGTTTGGAGATTAAGAGGTCTTTTAAAGGGTATAATACGTGTTATGAGGGGTTAAAAAGGTGTTCCTATGGATATACTAGGAATTCTTGGAGGTATAGTCCTTGATATATTAGGTGTTTAGGAGGGGGGTAAAAGTACTTTTGAGGTGTATAGTCCTTGACATATTAGGAGTTTTGGAGGGGGGGGGGGGTTAAGAGTATTTTTGAGGTAACCATAATTAAATTAAAGTGTAAACCAAAGTCTAGGATGCTGAATTAAATAAAAAAAAAAAATCATACATACTTTCCCAGATTAAAAGATAGGATGGCTGTCTTGGTGAAAAAATCAAAATTAAGTCACTTTAAAATTGTTTGGCTCATTTAGGTAATGTTTCTCCTCCATTAAAAGCTAAAGAGTAGATGTATACTAATTTGTAACCAGGGGACTGCGAGAGTGCAGTGGTTAGAAGACTCAACTCAGGAAGTTACAACCTTGTGTACAAACTGACAACAGGGTCTAGAAAAGGAACCAGCTTAATTTCCAAGCTCTAACTTGTCTCTGTCCACTCCCATTTGAATGGGGATTAATAGACACATATAAAACAGCAAACTGCCCAGTGACGCTTTCCCAGATACACACCATCCACCATAAAATATATGAAGAAGAAACCCATTACTCATAAAAGGCCAAGAATGGCAGCCAGTAGCACACATGCATGCACACGTAAACACACACAAACAGAATCAAACATTCCCTACAATAATATATTCTCAGATGCAAATTGTGGGTATGGGAATTTGCAGCACCAACTCATCTGTGTTGCTATATTGTAAAATCCGAAGCTATTGTTTTCTCTTGTGGCATTTGGGTATGGTAATTTCCAGCACCAACTCATCTTTGCTTCTCTAGATTTTTATTAGCTTTAAGATCTATCATTTTGATTCCATCTTATTGTTCTAGTTTTAATATATCTTGAGGCTTCATCTTTCTTTTTCCTTTCCAAATTTTATTCCTTTACTTATAGCCTATGAAAAGAAAAAAAATTTCCCATACAGCCTACTGCAGACAATACATTTGGTTGTTTAGTGTTCTCACTACTAGGAAAGGTCTTTTTTATGCTCAATAACCGGAATTTTTTTCTAGGTTTTAGAGGATTTCACGTGAACAATCCCATGATGGCACACCAATCACCCCTCAACCCCAATGTTCATCTAGCATCAATGAGTTCCATGGTATTGTTCTGCTTTTACATGGTAGTTATGTGCTGTTGGTACGTTTTTGCTCACACTAGCTTCCAAGACATATTACATTCCATAAGAAAATTCCAGAGAGGTAATTTCAAAGAAAAGGAAACACTATTTGTTTCATTTAGTAAAAAAACTGAAACTCAAACAACTTATTTAATTTCCCATGGGTTAAGTGGAATGTGTTTCCTGATTCTGCGATTTCCCCCCTCTTCATATAGCAGGGTACAGTGACCATAAAATAATCTACTTCTTTCAGCTTCTCCCATTACAGGTCGCCCACAGGAGATAAAATATTTCCATACCACCTTATCTCTTGCATCCTCTTCCATCACACAACACATCTTCATGTCCTTCTTAACACATCCATAAACCTCCTCCTTGGCCTACCTTTCACCCTCCTGCCTACCAGCTCCATACTCAGCCTCGTTTTCCAATCATGCCCCTCATCCCTCTTCAGCACATGTGCCCAAACCATATCTTTCTCACCATGTTCCACAAAGCAATTTAAAACTCAGTGTTTTCCGAAGCAGTTTAAAACTTAAGTTTTATACTTTACAGTATGGAAATATTGAAGAAGCACCTTCAATAACTTAAAAACAAATAATAAACCTACACATAAAAGTAAGGGGTGACTCTAAAGACTGCAGATATTACAAAAAAAAATTGTGCACAAGGTGGGTTCTAGCCAAGTGAGGAATTGAGTTCAATTTGACTTTCATGTTCATTCTCTCCTCTATATCTCTGCATTATCTTCTTTATTCTATTTTTAAGTACTGGGTGGGTTCTATCCAAGCAAAGACTTGAGTGTCTTCTGCCTCCTGCAGTTTAGTCTCACACTGCAAGTCCTTCTTTCACTTGGACATAGGATAAGACTGCCACTACCATGTTACCTGAATATTGTCAAAGTTGACCAATGGGGTAAAGCGAAGGGACAAGAAATCCCCCCATATGTATATTCCATATGCAGAGTCAAGGCATATAAGGGGATTTCTGGTAATTGAGTCTCTGCATATGCATGGATGTGAGTGAGTGAGTATTCTGGTGAATGGGTGTGTGCATTGACTTGGCCTTCTCCTTTACAAGGGGGATTGCAGCTTGTGTATATAGACTAGTTAGATAGACGATTTAAAATTCAGGTTGTCATGGCTTGCAATACAAGACATATAGCATTCCCAAGGCATATTTAGAGGAAATAGTATAATGCAATACGTTGTTTGCCATTCTGTGTCACTATTAATCCCAATTTGAATGGGCTCAAATGCAGGTGTATGTTCATTCCTGAGTTGAATGCTCTAACTACTGCACTACTGCGGTCCCCCAAGTATAATGTATTATAATGTCAATTGTTTCAATTTTGTATTATTGGATGTCTTACATCTTCTTCTCAGCTTTAACACATTTTTATATGGGGTGGCCGTTGTGAATGAGTCGTCTCCATCTATTTCTGTTCTGTGCTTCATTTTCATCAATACCCTTCCATCACAAGTCTTCCCCTATACAATCACGCCATCTTTTTCTTGGTCATCCTCTCCTCCTTCTACCTCAAACTTCCATCTCTATAGTATGTCTTCCAACATGATGTTCGTCCTGTCGTAACAGGTGTCCATACCATCTAAACCTTCCCTCTAGTATTTTCTTTGATAATTCAACTACCTTTGTTGATCCTCTTATCTACTCATTCCTAATTCTATCCTTCTTTGTTACTCCAGACATCCACCTCAACATTCTCATCTCTGCTACATCCAGCCCTTTCTCCTCTGTCTTCCTCATACTTGCTGTTTCTGTTCCATATAACATAGCTGGTCTTACAACGGTCCTATGAAACTTTCCCTTCAATCTCAGCATCTTACATATACACTACAAATTCTATAAGAAATATGGCTTACTGTGTGGTAGCAATTCAGTGAAGAAAATTACATTTTTTTTAAGAATTTTCTTATGGAAGTATACTACTAATAGGTAAAATAAAAGAATGCAGTGTGGTAAAAAGAAAAGAAAATAAATTACACTTACACAAAACCCGAAATTCAGTATAAATAGCTCAAGATGTGCTTTCTCCATCTACAGTAATCCCTCGTTTATCGTGATTGTTATGTTCCAGGACCACCCGCGATAGGTAAAAATCCGCGAAGTAACAGCACCATATTTATTACAGGTATTTTACATTTATTTTTACCTCTATAAACCCTCCATGCACTATTAAATCATCCTTTACTTTATTAATAACAACGAGCAAGCGTAAATTTTGTGGGTGTGACAGGTAAGTTTACCATAAATAACAGCGTGCAAGCGTAAAGCTATATGAACGTTATAGGTAAGCTTACCGCGAATGACGTGATGACGACGTTTACATCCGCACTATCATCTAATTGCAGGGTGCTACAACCCACTTCGCTGTTTTGTTAAAAGTTAGTCGCTGTCTTCCTGATATTCGCCTCGTCCTTCTTGATGTAGCTAACAGTAGATTTGGTGATGCCAAAATGGCGGCAGACAGCCAAGAAACTTCTTCCTTCCTTCAGAATATCTAACAGTTTTACCTTATCTGCTATGGTCAACATCTTCCATTGCCACTTAAGCTCACTACCAGAAGCCTTAGAAGAATGAAGGGTGCTTGGGCGGCATTGCAGGGGTTGAATTAAAAAAAAATTTTCACATAAAACACAAGAACAACGTATTAAGAGGCACAACGCGAAAGGCGCACACGTAAGTAACTGAATGGGTGAGGTGAGACAATGGAAGATACAGGAAGAATAAAGCTTCAATCAAAAAGCCAATCAGACCCCAGGATACAGAACACAATTCTGTGCTTTGTCGTCTCCCACCCATCAGCCAATAGCATCCCGTGTACTATCTCAAGTAGGTGCGACCCTTTGGGTTTTCCAAGACGCAGATACCAGTAACGTATTTTATATGGTGCAATACTGTGAGTTACATGTTTAAATTCAAGTTTTTACTATTTTTACCGCTTTATTATTCTTAGGCTAGGGAATACTTTGTTTTATCAATAAAATAATGAATATACTGAAAATTTTAATATTTCCACATAGCGTGGGTTCCCGCGATATACCCAGAAAATCTGCGATATAAAATACATGAGCTCGTCATAAAAACCCGCGATGCACTGAATTCGCGGAAGGTGAATCGCGATATAGCGTGGGATTACTGTATAGTAAAAAAAAAAAAATATTATGACCGTTTTCACCTAGATTTTTCACTGTTATAGATACCAGTCTACTTCAGAAACTGAAACGGTAATACCATGCATAAGGAGAACATAAAAGAAGAGCCATCAGCTGGACTGTTAATACCCAGTGGCATGCACGGAACCAACCTCTGTGCCCACCCGTTATATGGTTTCTTAGACGGACTGTGTCCGGCATTCTCCTCCGCTCGTCTTTTGTGCGAATGATGATGTTTGTCGTGCGAGTGATGTCTATCTTTATCCTTGTTTCTGTCTTTATCCTTTTTATCCGAATGATGATCATGCTTGGATTTCTTCTTTTCATCTTTATCATCACCCTCCTTTTTGCCCTCTTCCTTCTTCCTGTTCTTCTTGTAAAGCTTGTGGAGCTTCTTGGCATCATATTCAGTAAACTTGGAGACAAACTGCCACAACAGACTGAGGGAGAAGAAATATTAAGAACACAAACCAAAAATTAAGTAAAATACTATATTTGACACTGTTAATTCATAACTTAGCGCTTCTAGGGTACAACCTTTCAGAGCTTTTGCTTTCAAAAGCTTGTTTCAAAATACTATCTAGATCTGCTTACATATTAACTAAAAATACAAGAATTACCTAATGAATATGGCTACAGAGCCTACCTTTTCCATTCCCTAAATGTATCTGGATCCTTCATGCCTTCTAGGCATCTTTCAATGTGGTCTCCAATCTGGATTAAGCACCTTCTAGTATGTTGAATCTGTTCTTCTTGCGTTAGGCTTTCGTTGGGGTTGTCCAATGTTTTCAGCGCCTTCTTCATGGGGCGCATTTTTTCTTTACACTGGAAAAAACAAAAAATTAATAATAATAATAATAACTATTATGAAAAATGGTATATCTGGGAACTGTACAGCTTACAAGTTTGTAAAATAATTTTAGGGGACACAGCAGTTATAATGCCACTGCACTCCACTCAGTCCTTTTAGTGATTAAGAAAACAACTGCGGCTGTCGGCAAAATATCCTTGCCCGCCTACCCAGTTGGTAACTCAAGCAGGACAGTGGAAGGGGATATGGTAAACTTTTATCCCCAAGGAGCTAATAGGAGTGATTGAGGTATCTTGACTAGCAGTGAATCATGTTCTCTGACTCGGCCAACCCCCTTACAAGGGTGTATGGGGCCATTGTATATAACTAGATAGGCAAACAGAAATAAAAGAAACAAACCTCATCCCAGAGTGGATGCGTCTTATCCAATTCTCTGTTTTCATCCAGAGGAACTGTTCCATTTGCAGTGATATGCATTGGTACTGGTTTTGGTTTCTCTTTCTTCTCCTTTTTCTTTTTCTTTTCTTTCTCCACTGCAGGGGTTGCATGAGGCTCCTCTTTTACCTTTATCTTCTCCCCTTCTTCTTTTTCTTCTTTTACTCGAACTTCCTTGGTTTCTTTGTGTTCCTTTGTTTCTTGGTGCTGCTGTTACAAAAGAAAAATAATATATATTTTTAATAAATTATTGGTCGAAATGACAGTTTAATGCAAAGATAAATGTAAAGTAATATATTAAAAAAAGCTATTTCATATGGTACTACCCTTCATATCCTCACCTATACTGTTGTCGAATTTATAAAAAAAAAATGAGAGGTCATCTGAGGATATGCCTTACCCCTGCCTCCTGAAAGGCTTAATAGCTTAAAAACCCTATATCTATAGAGTTGCAATTTCAAAATACTATATAAATTATTAACAATGAAAATATACTGTACTTAAAAAAAAATAAAAAAAAATGATAAACTTACCACATTTTCAACATGCATCACTCAATAACCAAATACAGTAATTTCAAAATAAAACGAAAGCAAATTTTGGAAATGAAAACAGTATTCAACATACAACCTGAGTGACAGGAAACAAATTTTATCTTCCCACAACTGAAAGAACTTAGAACAAAGCCGCAGACTACATACAGTATATCATAATAATACTTCAAACAGATTTCTATAAATACAGTATGGCAACAATAAAGATCTAAAAGCAGCATCTCTTTATATATATATATATATATATATATATATATATATATATATATATATATATATATATATATATATATATATATATATATATATATATATATTATCAAAATGAAATCCCAACTAAAGAGGATATGAAAAAAAAAAAAGATTTATATTCCATGTTAAAGTCAAAGGAAACAAATACTCTAGTAACGTAACAGCACACTTCACACAGGATAATAACCTCTTCCCCAGCATCAAAGAAATGTCTACTTTTTGCAAGTCTAACATTTAATGGCAAGGACGAAATATCTCGTCAAAAAGTTACCATATAATATTATACTTTGAACAAGTATTCTCGTCCATCTCAGTTCTCTCTAAGCCTTCCTAAACTAGGGACAGTTGCTTTTGTGTTGCTCATACGTCACCCAATCCCAATTGCAGTATCTCTACCTTTCCAACAACAGGGAAGATGCATCAAAAATGACTTCTCTCGATATATATTCACTAACTTAGTCTGGAATTGCAAAGTTCTTTAGAAAAAAATTTGCTGGTTAAGAGGTTAAATAATATGTTAAGACAAGGACAACACAGAGTAATGCATTCCTCACTTCTATCACCTTAGGTGCCTTCTTCTGGCTTGGTAGGGAAGGCTGAGAGATATTCGTGGTCTCATCATCAGAAGAGTCATCATTCTCTATGATTGCCTTCGATATCTCCTTTGTTTCTTTCATGCCCTTGCGCGGTTTGCCAACAGTTTTGCGTGCTTTCTGTTGCTGCAAAATAATGGGTTATTATGCTAAAAAACACAGGCATTAATGTCATTAATAATAGAATTGCAATTAATGTACTGTCAAAAAATGAAATAATGACAGACAACTACACAATTAAAAAACACACACAAAGCATAGGAAAACACACAACACACATACACAAGAAAAATAAAACAGTAAGATCAGTACCTTAGAAGGTCCAATGCCCATCTGTTTCTTGAGGAGTTTGAGTAAATACTGAGCCCTGCTTTCAAGGTGTTTTCCCTGAGGTTTTGTGTCGCCTCCCAATAAAATTTTATCATCAAGATTTAATGATGGATCTCCTTTAATCTGCTCCCAAGATCCCATTCCGTATTCGTAGATACCACGTAATAATCTAAAAAAAATATGGTTCCATATGTAAATATCATTCATGTGTAAAATGTAATATAAATTTGCTACAGAGGATGGGCATCATAAAGTAGGGTAACTCCAGGGTGTTCTAGGGTAATTCATATTTATGAGGCAAGTCACCCAACCTTACCTAACATGTTACAGGGTAATTTAACTTTACATGGGGATCTGGGGGTTACTCATCTTTAAAAGATTCGACTAACAAAAGATGACATAAAAAGCATTATTCAAAAAGTAAGGTATTCAGAATTTCTCATCAAGATATGATTTCTTCACGGAACTGAATCTTAATATCATATAACTTTTCAATAATAAATATCATAGCTTTGAATAGTCACCTCGAATCATCCTGAATTCCCCATGGAGTGTCCCAGTGAGCATCCTTGACTCTCTTGACTTGCAAAGTCCAATAAGCACGTTCAACTGGAGCGTGAGGTACGATCTTATCCAATGGGGCTAATTCTTCTATGGCAGCTAGAGTTGTTTTAGCATTTATAGCCACACCTGATATTTTAATGGACGGACCCCTATCTCGACGTATCTTTGGTTGACCTGAAGACAAAATTTCATAAACTTAAAATGTGCCCTGGGTTATTATCCAGAAATTATATATATTAACAGTAAAACTCGCATTTCACATACACCAGTAAAATGATGGGATTAACCAGACCCTAATAAGTTACAACAAAATTTTAGGATTTAATACTGCATGTGATTGACAACGAAATGCTGGAGATATATCGCATAAAAAGAATTTGTGAGGTAAGAGTTCCAAAGAGGTAGGAAAGATCTGTGAGGCCAGAAAAAGTTTAAAGGACAAAATGAAAGAGAGAGGGATTTTACTTGGATAATTTGAAAGGCTGGAGGATTTCCAAATAACGAAGAATATTTATAGGTTCAATATGCTTAGTAAGAATCTACAGGCAAGTCAAAATATAAATGGAGTGCCATGACAACAAGATGAGTGAAAGGAATAAAAAAAAGATATATATATATACTCCCCTGAGATAACTTAACTAAATACACCAAAGCCCTCTAAAGAGACTAAATCAAACAAGGGAATCTTGAGACCTAATTTTCAGGCAATAGTTTGGTCTTGTTAACTTTACATGACCAACCTGACTGTGTCCACCCCTATTTAAATGGGGATTAATAGTCACACTAAAGCGTGAACAACAAAAACATACAGAACTCAACAAATGTATATGCAGCAAGATGCATAAACCTTTTGAATGGGGGTAAACACAGAAAAGTTGGAGCAACAAATTAAGGATGTATGCCCTTTCTAATCACCACAGTGAGCTCAAACACAGGTGTGTCACTTCTCATGTAAAACACTCTAACCACTGCCACTGCGGTCCCCAAGATGCAACTGAATATGTGATGGAAAATATCACATACACCCATTACGTGGATATGTATGTCATAAGGGGAAAGAAAACCATTATTAAAAATGATATGTACCATTAACCTCTGGAGCCTTATCATTTTCCTTCTGGTTCTCTGCCTCTTTCATTGCTTCTTGACAACGATCTAAAAGTATTTCCCCAATCTTGCGAAGATCATTGATGGGTTTCTCCCTCAAATCGGCATCGTGAGCAATCGTTTCCAGACGACGGAGTGGATTACTGAATTTCTTGAAGCTTTTAATAAATCTTCGAACCTGTTGAAGCAGAAGTTGATCGACGTCAGAAACACCTCAAAATTTATGCATGCCTTGATAAAAATGTTGTTTATCTTTGTCGACATCAGTTTTAGACACCTTCGTTTAAAAAGATTCCATTAAGTATGAGTGACCTTGAACAAGGATTCTTAGCTCTATCAGAGATAAAAGAAAGAAAGTCATTCTAAACCTGTTACACCTGAGAAGGACATAAGCAATAGGGCTTCTAGCTGTGTTGAGAAATTTATAGGAAAAGTAAAGTTTCATATTAATGAATACATAAAAAGGAGATCTTTACATATGACATAAAGGGTTGGCTTCAGCAAGATACAGAATTATTGAAGTTGGAAGAAAATTGTATGTACATGTAACAGTGCATTTACACAAGGGAACAACATAAAAGAAGTACACATTAAAACATGTGAAAAATCTCTTCCTAATATATGTGTTACTGTCTATAAGAAGACTGAATATGAGCTAACAATAGAAGAATTTTTAATTGAAGTTCAAAATAATTACAGTGCTTTACCAAAGTAATTCCGTATTGTTCTACAAATAAATGCCACCTTCTTAGTGTCTATTGTGCCATCCACATCGAAGTAGAAAGTAACTAACAAATATAAAATACATTCTCCCAAATTATTACAAAATGACACTATTATGGATATAAGGCCAAGACAAGATATTTCATTAGACAATTAAATATGTTTACCACTACCACAGCCCTCCATTACCCCTCTGCTTCCTCTTTAAGTATGTGATCCCAAATTTGAGAAACTGAGCATCATTTATGATACAAGTAACGAATATTTACTTAAGATCGAACTAATTTGTTTAATATAACATCTACCCAAACAACATTCAACAGAGTAGCCAACTATATATTTAATAATTATCCCATCCTGGTTCAAAAACATTTCTGTGCTCAATGTATAATAAAATCATACCTCTGAATCTGTGAAGCCTTTAATAGATTCTTTATGATGCATGCGAGGTCGTCCTCGCTTTCTCGGTCGTTCATCATCCGTATCGTCATTACTAGATTCACTCTCGTGTTTTGCCTTCTTAGGACTAGGAGACTCCTCCTTACATGAAAAAATACATAGTTTTATAACATGATCATACTAGAACCTACTTTGGGGAGAAAATTTATTTCATGTGTAAAATCAACATATTACACACAAAAATTTTATTACATACTCAATACTACTCACCTCTTGGCCAGCTTGATTAACAGTTTTCCTTTTACGCGGGGGCAAATATAAATCTGCCATCTCTTTCTGTCTCTCTTCTTCTTCTATTTTTGAACGAAAATCTTCAGGAATAATTTCGTCCTGTTGCATAAAGCAAAAAAAAAAAAAAAAAAAAAAAAATTAAAAAAACAATATATATATATATATATATATATATATATATATATATATATATATATATATATATATATATATATATATATATATATATATATATATATATATATATATATATATATATATATATATATATATATATATATATATATATATTATATATATGGAAGGAAAAGCCCATTAAATAAAACAACGAAAAAATATATATATAAAGTACTTATTAATTTCGTGACCTAAACTGGTCACCTTCTCAAAGTACTTTGAGAAGGTGACCAGTTAAGGTCACGAAATTAATAAGTACTTTATATATATATATATATATTATATATATAATATATATATATATATATATATATATATATATATATATATATATATATATATATATATATATATATATATATATATATATATATATATATATATATATATATATATATATATATATATATATATATATATATATATATATATATATATATATATTCGTTGTTTTATTTAATGGGCTTTTCCTTCCATTTTAGACTGTATGTTAACAGTTCAGTGTTATTAATAAATAAATAAATAAATAAATAAATAAATAAATAAATATATATATATATATATATATATATATATATATATATATATATATATATATATATATATATATTATATATATATATATATATATATATATATATATATATATATATATATATATATATATATATATATATATATATATATATATATATATATATATATATATATATATATATATATATATATATATATATATATATATATATATATATATATATAAACACCTTTACAAATTTCAAGTTGCATACACCTCTCCCTCCCTGTCACGATTCCTTAACTGTCCAATTTTTTTAAAAATTCCAAACCAATTAAACAGTTTATGTTCCACTTCTCCACAAAATTTGTTTCACTTTTCTTTTTCGAAACTGCATTTACAGTCTAGTGATATTTATATCAATTTATTGTAAATGTAATGATTCCATCATATGGGTGTTTTCTTCCACACTCAGTGACCCAAGTAGTTTCACCGCTTCACCTATTATATGGTTTATCTTTATTCCTATTACCAGGGTAAAATCTGTTTTTGTGTATCATATAATTATGTCCTAATTATATGAAATAATTCACCTCCTCGAGTACTTATCAACCTGATCTTCCCCAGAGGTTGCTTAATGCTCCATCTTTACCACATCTACAATCGGAACTCATTGTACAAATTATTTTCATTAGCTAAAGTCTATAAACAGAAAGTACTTACACAGAAATGATGTCAACATAAGTATGAATCCAATTCAAACATAACACTGTCAAAACCTACCCAGTCTTTGGTGTTTTCATCAGTGACGGACTCCAGCTTTGAAACTTCTTCATCCTCGTCTAAATTAAACGATGCCACTTTGAAAGCCGATAAGAGTTCGTCACCAGCCAAAGATGGCGCTTCGTCACGAGTTTCAGCTCGTTTTAAAATCTCATCGATATCACACTGTATAAAGAAAAGAGCACTTAACAGTTTATTTTATGGTACTTTGGTATGATAAAAGATTAACATACTTTTATTGAGATCATTCATAGCTTTGACATGAATGAAACTAAAAATAACAACAATACTATGATATTTCTATATACAATATTGTAATCAAAATTTCAACAAAAGATTAAATAAATGTACTGATAGCCCAATATACGACTAGAAGTAGCAAAAAATTCATGGATTTAATATAAAGGTCTCTAAAAGAAATGATCAAGAGTACTTTCATAATACTCGATATCCCATTCCAAGTAAAACAGGTCTATATACCAGAGGTTCTTCTTCATTCTCATCATCATCTTTAAAGAGTTCCTCTGCACCAAATTTCAGGATGGCATTTAATTCCTCTCGGTTAAATGGGTTTGCATTGGAATCTGCAGAATAAAAAATAGAATATGTCATTATGAGGTTGAAATATGCATAGCAAATGCTGGTTACTTCTCTAAAATAATAAAGGAAGATGTGCATGATATTCCAAACAATAGCAAAGTTCTGCTTATCAAAAACTCACAAGGGCAAATAATACTTGATTTTCAAAAAAATCAAATAAATACTATCAGAAATGAAAATTCAAACTTTGATTAGTGCTTACTTGACATTTTTTTATTGAATACAGTTCGACCTGATGTATCCATGGACTGAATAACTAGATGGTCCAAAACCATTTTTTGCTTGGCACGTTCAATGATGTTTTCCTCAATGCTGTTTTTTGTTACAAGCCTGTATATATTCACCTGAAATTAAAGATATTTGTAAGAAACATCATATTTATTAGCGTAAATGACCCTTGCTATAACTTCTCACTATGCAACGTTGTGTAAAATTATCTACATTCTTTCTACAATATTGCATACTTTTTTGTTAACTCGGATAACAGCTAGTTAACACAATCAAAAGACTGAAAAAAGAAAACATTTACGGAATATTCATTCACAAGTTTTCCAGTGAACAATATCAAGCCTAAGCCTACACAATGTCTACTGGTTGGCCTCAATCTCCTCGGTAAACCTGGCTGCTGTACAGGAACTTTCCGTGGTTACCTATCAAAGTATGTTGCAATACAAGGTTGGATGCCCTTTCTAAAGCCACAAAGGGATTGAACCTTCAGTAAGTTGCTTCCCAACTCTAGCACTCTACCAATGACCTACCAACACCCAAAAATCTACGATATAATGTAATATTATGCTATAATTACCTGATTCTTTTGTCCAATACGATGTGCTCTTGCTTGAGCCTGAAGATCGTTCTGGGGGTTCCAATCAGAATCAAAGATAATGACTGTGTCTGCAGTGGCTAAGTTGATACCCAGACCACCCGCACGCGTTGACAACAAGAAACAAAAATCCTGAAATTCCAAGATATTGAAAATAAAATTTCTTAATTAAGAAAAAATTAATACGAAAAAACTTGCATTTTTTTATTTATTAACAATAAACCAAAGTTTTGTGTCACAATAAGTCCCCAATTGAATGAGAATGGACACAGACATGGTGAAGTGGGCTTATTGTCCAGTGGTGGGCACAAACCAACAACAGTCACTTCCTAACTCGCCCATTCTACCATTGATTTTTCTCAGCTCCCAATTTTCTTACAATAAAAAGCAAGTAAAATAGTGATATAAACTTACATTGGACCCTTCAGCATTAAAGTGATCTAAAGCTTGCCGACGGACTTCTCCTTTGATGGAGCCGTCCAGACGCTGGAAAGGAAATCTACGAAACTGGAGGTACTGAGCTAAGATATCCAACATCATAACCATTTGAGAAAAGATAAGAACTCGATGCCCTGTTTCCTTTAGTCGTACGAGCAACTTGTCCAAGAGCATTAGTTTACCACTTCCTCGTAACAGTTGCTGAAAGTGGAAAATAAAGATGCATAAACATATAAATGAATTAACTTTTGGTATAAGTGTATGCCTTGATTAGGCCATCCCCCCTACAAGGGGATTGCAGCCACGGTATATGTTGTTGTTGATATACACATACATCTTCACTATTTTTATGTGTGTACCACTAGTCTGTAAATGTCATAGATTTAAAATTCAGTTGAAATGAAACAAAAATATATGACATTTTCCAAGGATTAAAGATGGAAACCAGTCCACTGACCCTATTAAGTAATAAACTGCAATAACAAAGTATGAAATGAATTGAACGTCTCCAAAGCCATCAACCTCTCTCCGGCACGTTGGTGAGGAACTGTGGCAGCCCTAATAAAATATAAGTCCAACTGGTTCTCAATGCTGTCTTGCTGTCTTCTACAAAGCTTTAGAGTTTTCTTTCTTTTTTTTCTTTTATTCGCCCTTAGAGCTATATATGGCAAGTGTAGAATATTCTTTAAAATAAGAGAATTCTCATCTTCTAATTTCTTATATTTTCTTTCTTACTTTATATTTTACTTTAATTCAAATACAGCAATGTTTTCATATTTGAAACATTAGAGCCATCAAAGTACTTTATATAATTCTATGTCAGTTTACATGTTAATATAGTGTATTAAGTATATATTCATGCCACTTGAATATAAACTGTGCCATATTGTAATTCTGCCTTTCAAAATTTTAATACCATGCATTCTTGTAAAAACTACCCCACTACCTCCCTTTTCTGTTCAGCTGTGACCACCATGCTGTCTGCTGTGGGATAAGGAGTCATAATGA
The DNA here is from genome assembly GCA_037179515.1 of Halocaridina rubra. Lineage (NCBI taxonomy): Eukaryota > Metazoa > Arthropoda > Malacostraca > Decapoda > Atyidae > Halocaridina > Halocaridina rubra. The sequence goes on along the minus strand of JAXCGZ010020850.1, from coordinate 90,251 downwards.
GGGAAAGGAAATGCATGAACTTAAAACCTTGATTACTGAAGCCACATAATTGAGCAATATACTGCAGGTCCGTCTGACTCAAATTGCAATGTTTACCTTATAATTTTTTATTTAATTTCACAGGATAATACAATGCATGTCACTGCTTTGTAATTGTCATGAAAAATCCACTTCATAAGTTTATTCATTTATTTATGAGAAAGACATATGCTCTCTAATATATTTACCTATGCTGAAGATAGTTAAAGATAGTTCATCAAGACTTAATATATTTTAACTTTAAAATACAGAATCACAGTACCTGCAAAAAGTCAGAGGGTGGCACTTCTTCAGGGAGTTTTATAAGATGACAGTGATTACAGCATTTTTTTAACTCCATCACAATGTTGACAAATGATGAAGTAGAGCCTCGATTTCCTAAATAATAAAAAATTTATTACTAGACTCAATAGTTCAAAGTCTCTTTTTCTTCTAAAGGGTACAGATTGAAAATTAATGTCCTTTATTTTATCATATGGAATTGTTCTTGAAAATTACTACCCATTTTGTAATGTGGAATGTTTGTTATAGCTTAGTATGCAAATCCCCAAGTATCTGTAAATTTGCTTCCCTAGGAAGAGGGTAAAGAATATCTCCATCTTCCCCAGTGAGTCGTAAAAGTCAACTAAATGGGATGGAGTAAAGGGAGTGGGAGTTCCCTCCTTTGTACTATCCTCCCAGAGTCAATTTTTGGCTCTGACTCAGCAACACTATAAGGGAGAATAATGGCTTTTGTATATGGACAGATCTTTACGTTATTATGACAAAAGTTTAGAAAGTATAAAACAAGTTAAAATAGACCTTCAAGTAGTAATTAGAAGCCATATTCAGACATTATAAATACAGTAGCAATTAGGATGATTCTTGATATAATATTAATGAATTTTTTTATTTACCCTTCCTAAGCATTTCATAGTTTTTGGTGAGAATCCATTTGTAAAACTGTTTCTGCTGCCTCATCATATCCACCCGCAAAATCTGCTCCACTTTTGAAGGGAGAGATTTTTCCACATCTTTTTTCACCCGTCGCAACAAAAAGGGTTCCAGCTGTCGATGAAGACGATGAAGACCCTTCTTCATGTGATCTCCTCCATGCTGGGATTCAAAGTAATCCCAGTCATCGAATTTGTCTGGCATTATGAAATGTAAGAGAGCCCATAATTCTTTCATGGAGTTCTGAAGGGGAGTTCCTGTGATGAGGAGTCGATGGTTTGTACGGAATTCTTTAAGAGCTTGGTAGAGCTGCGATTCCTCATTCTTTAATCTAAAATGAAGTACTCGTATTAACGAGACATTATACGCACTCTCATGATATTTTTCTAAACTATACTATACTCTTCTTAAAATTAAGATAAAGCAAAAGAGATACTCTTGTGAACTGCAGTAGCGGAATGGTTTGAATACTAATCTCAAGAAGTGACAAACCAGTTTTTGAACCAACTGCTATGCATTAAGAAGACAATACAGCCTTAATTCCTCCCCTCATCTGTCTGTGTCCACCCCTATTTGACTGGGGATTGAGTGACACATATACAGTGCTCCCTCTTTTATCGCGGGGGTTCGGTTCCGGGACCGGCCGCGACAGGTGAAAATCTGAGAAGTAGGAGCACCATATAAACATAGGTATTTTACATTTATTTTTACCTTTACTGTATAAACCCTTCTGTACTGTTAACAAACCACCCTTTACTTTATTAATAACAGCAAGCAAGCATAAATTTATATAAACATGATAGGTAGGCTTACCATGAATGACGTAATGATAACGTGTACATACTCCACAGCCAATGACAGCTTTACGGCTACTTGTTGTGAGAGAAGAACATGGTAATGGGAGTTGCAGTCGCTGTTTCTTCTTTTGTGCGAAGATGGTCTATTAGGAGTCATGGCATTGTCAATAATATTGCAGAAGTGCACTGAACGAACCATATTATCGTCATGCTCCAGCATAAATTGTTGTTGGAGTTTTTTTGCCATGTTATACATGGCTGCCAGACGTTCGAGTGTAAGGCCAGGTTCTTCGACTTCTTCGTGCGTTTCCTCTGGTTGTTCTTCTTCCTCTTCTTCACTCACTGATTTTATCACTTTCTCCAAGTCCATTCACGTCTTCGTGAGTCACATCTTTAAAGCCTTCTCCTCCTAGCAATGCAGCCAACTTCACAGCTTTCAAAACTGCCAAGTTTTGGACTTCGTCAGAAGCGAATCCCTTGTAGTCGTAGATGACTTTGGGCCACAATTTCTTCCAGCTGGCATTGATTTTGGCCGGCTTCATCTCTTTGTTTGCATTCTGAATATTTTGAAGGCATGTAGCAATCGTGTAGATTCGCCAGTACGTCTTTAGTGCGAATTCTTTGTCCGCATCCATGGAGTCAACCAGGTTTGCCAGGGCATTTCGTGTGTAGAGGGCTTTGAACGCACGAATAACGCCTTGAACCATAGGCTGAACCAATGATGTCGTATTCGGTGGCAGGAACTCTACTTGAACACCGTCATATTGGAGATCAGTTGCGTGGCCACCAGCATTATCCATCAAAAGAAGGACTTTAAATTCAAGGCCCTGCTCCGCAAGATAAACTTTGACCAGAGGGATAAAGCATTGGTGAAACCAGTCCGATGTGAGGTTTTTCGTGATCCAGGCCTTAGTGTTATGCATCCAATACACTGGCGGCAGATTCTTGTTTTTGTTCTTTTAAGCCCTAGGGTTCTTAGACTTGTAGATAAGCCCAGGCTTCAACATAAAACCCGCAGCATTCCCGCACATGACGAAGGTAACGAGGTCTTTGTGCGCTTTAAATCCAAGGGCTTTAGCATCTTCCTTGAAGAGAAAAGTGTGAGATGGCATTCTCTTCCAAAATAACCAAGTCTCATCCATGTTAAATACTTGCTCAGGTGCATATTCGCCCTCAGCGATAATAATCTTGAAGTCGTTCTTTACATATTCTTCAGCTGCAGCTATATCTGCAGAGGCAGCTTCGCCATGCCCCGAAACGCTCTTCAGGCCATAGCGTTTTTGAAATTTGGCGAACAATCCCTTGCTTGCAACGAACGATCGTGTTCTCGGTGGAGACGGGTTCGTTTGCAGTGAAAGTCTCGTACAGCTTCTTCACCTTTGCTTGTATAATATTGGTGTCTAAGCTGATGTTCTTCTTCCTGCAATCAGCAATCCACAGGGCCAAAGCAGATTCAATCCACACTATTAACTTATTACGGGATGCTACGACCCTCTTCGCTGTTTTACTAAAGTAATAGTCGCTGTTTTTCTGATATTTGCCCCGTCCTTTTTGATGTATCAAACAGTAGATTCACTGATGCTAAAATGGCGGCCGACATACGCAAACCTTCTTCCTTTCTTCGGCATATCTTATGGTTTTACCTTTTCTGTTATGGTCAACATCTTCCTTTGCCGCTTAGGCTTACTACCAGAAGCCTTATAAGATGAAGGATGCTTGGGAGGCATTGCAGAGGTTGAAATAAGTTTCAAAAAATCACATGCACAACATATTAAGCAGCACAATGTGAATGGCGCACATGTGATTAGGCTGAACAGGTGAGGCGAGACAATGGAAGATGCTGAGAGAATGAAGCTTCAATCAAAAAGCCAATCAGACCCCATGATACAGATCATACAGAAAAACAATTCTGTGATTCGTCGTCTCCCACCCATCAGCCAATAGCATCCCATGTACTATCTCACATAGGTGCATCCCTTTGCGTTTTCCAAGACGCCAATATAGGGTACACTATCGTACAGTATTTCACATGGTGCAAGACTGAGAGATACATGTTTAAATTTATGTTTTTTACTATTGTTTACCATTTTATTATTCTTAGTCTAGGAAATATTTTTTTTATCAATAAAATAATGAAAATACTGGAAATTATAATATGTACCAGCTCAAGTAGGTGTAACCTTTTTCGTTTTCCAAAACGCCGATACCGGTATTGTATTTGACATGGTGCAATACTGTGAGTTACATGATTAAATTTATGCTTTTTATTATTTTTTACCGTTTTATTATTTTAGGCTAGGAAATACTTTTTTTATCAATAAAATAATGAAAATACAGGAAATTTTAATATGTACTATCTCACGTAGGTGCGACCCTTTGCGTTTTCCGAAACGCCGATACCAGTTTCGTACTTTCTATGGTGCAATGTGACATGTATAAATTTGTTTTTTACTATTTTTTACTGTTTTATTATTCTTAGGCTGGGAAATACTTTTTTTCATCAATAAAATAATGAAAAAAAAAATTCAATAAAATACTGAAAATACTGAAAATTTTAATATTTCCACATATCGTGGATTCTCGCATATACCCATAAAAAAAAAAAAACTCGACAAAAAAATCTGCGATGCACCAAATTCGCGAAAGGTGAACCGCGATATAGCGCGGGAACACTGTAGCAGCAAATAACGAGAACTCTAGAGCTACACTTCAAAAGATGGTAACTATACCTATGGGCCTCGTCCACAGCCAGCACAGCCCACTGGCACGTGTCTCTCAGTTCTTCTTTATCCCTGAGGAGAATTTCATAGGTAGTTAGGACAGCATTGAATTTCATTCGCTTACTGAAATTCGTCCATTCGTATTCTCTTACCTGGAAGATAAAGTGTTACATGAGAAAATTTATTTCCGATGCAATATATTATTTTATGTGAAAACATTAAACATATTTCATCCTCTGACCAATAATTAAGCTTAAATCATACTTCACAGTCTATCAGTGCCCAAATGACACTACTGACATTTTATTTTATTATGAGAGACAATGGGATGGGCAAAGAAAATTGCTTTCATTGGGCACGGACAGAAAACATACTGGAAAAGTAGCAGCTCATGGAGAAGGTAGAAATACGATGAGAAAGAAGGCAAAGAGAACCGGATGTGATGAACAATTAGATATGTAAATGAATACACCAGAGAAGTCAGTGTAGATGTAGGCATAGGAAAAGAACCGTAACTGAAGGAAGATTTAATATTAAACTGTCCTGGTAAGTCCTATATAAGTCCGAGAGAACTTCAGCTGTAATATCACAAAAGGCTACTGGTACTACAGAAGCACATGCTATATCATTATTAGTATGCTTTCTGTTTATTGCTCAAGCCAAGTTTGCAATATTATGAATGAATAATACTTCTTATATTCTCCTTCATGAAACTTTGGACAGGACATGTCAACTAACGCTAAGTCCATTTTAAGCAATTTCAGCAGTACTGGATCTTTGTAATTGTCAATGATATATAATTGCAGGAAAAAAGATATATGAAATGAGATTTTCGTGAAAACAAAAAGATATACGATAAATCAATGAGGAGCATAAGTGGTTAAAAATGTCCTCTTTATCTCTCTCTCTCTGGCTTTTCTCTCATCAACAATGGATAAGGAATTGCTTATAGTCATACAATCTGCCCAGTCAGACAAACAGAGAAATAATGATGATAGTTTGCTAATCCATACCAGGAAATATAATATTCTAACTTCATTTGTAGCAAGTTAGATATACGTTTTTAACATAAATATACCATATTTAATCACATTTAAAAGGTTAAAGAGAAGGAGCAAAGCAATACTGAAGTAATGTTTTAATAGGTATTCTTATATATATATATATATATATATATATATATATATATATATATATATATATATATATATATATATATATATATATATATATATATATATATATATATATATATATATATATATATATATATATATATATATATATATATATATGATAAGGAAGTCCATCAGTGAAACAACACTTAGAAAAAATACCGCTATATATTGGGTCCTAATGGACCCCTTCTCAAGCACAAGCACCAGCTAGGACCAAAAGTATAGTGATATTTTTTTTTGTGTGTTGTTTCACTGATGGGCTTCCTTACTATTTAGTGCTGTACGATAACAGTTTGTGCTTACTCATATATATATATATATATATATATATATATATATATATATATATATATATATATATATATATATATATATATATATATATATATATATATATATATACCTAGTTCTCAGAAAAACGCAGAGATAGGTTCTCAGAAGTCACAAGTAAATGGAAAATTGCGTGAAAAAACGAGTCATTTTCCATAGGAAACAATGATAAAGGGCAAAGCTCGTTCCACAACCATCCATACAACACTATACTAGAGATATAAGACAAGTAAAACATATTTTATAAGTACATAACAAAGCAGAAAGAACTGTAGTTATTTGCATTAACATACAAATAGTGTATAGTATAAAAGATATACAGATTTACTGTACAGTAAACAAATTAATGCACTCTATTATGCCGTTGGCAACAGGCTTACACTGGGACGTGCATGGTGGCCAGACACACTACACCAAAGATATAAGATAAGTAAAACATATTTTATAAGTACATGACAAAGCAGAAAGACCAGTTGTTATTTATATTAACATGCAAATAGTGTATAGTATAAAAGATATACAGATTTACTGTACAGTAAACAAATTAATGCACTCTATTATGCCGTTGGCAACAGGCTTACACTGGGACTTGCATGGTGGCCAGACACACTACACCAAAGATATAAGATAAGTAAAACATATTTTATAAGTACATGGCAAAGCAGAAAGACCAGTTGTTATTTATATTGACATGCAAATAGTGTACAGTATAAAAGATATACAGATTTACTGTACAGAAAACAAATTAATGTAGTCTATTATGCCGTTGGCAACAAGCTTACACTGGGACGTGCATAGTAGCCAGGGATGCCAGATAAAGCGGATGTTTTTATTTTCATATGTATGGTACATTTTAAGATATATATTAACTACAAGATGGTAGTACATACTGAAATATAAATAAAAATGTACTTCATCTTTAAGATACTGGAAATAACTTACCAGCTTACATGTATATTTTTTATATTTATCATTTCTCTCATTCATCTATTCTGGCAACACTGATGGTGGCCGAAAGGACGAGGATGTATACGTTTTGTCACACTTCCATATCAGCTGACGCACCCTCACACGCTATTTCCCTGACGATATTATACTGAAAATATGTTTGATGTTTGTTCTTAATGATATTTTTTCAATTTTCTTCATAATATTCGATCGCATTAAGCGGTAGAAGAGGAGTAGGATGCAGGAGAATGAACCTCTATCAGCAAACGTTTTGCTACTTCCGTATCAGCTGGTGCACCCTCACACGCTATTTCCCTGATGATATTATATTGAAAATATGTTTGCTGTTTGTTCTTAATGCTTTTTTCAATTTTCTTCATAACATCCGATCGCAATAAGCGGTAGAAGAGGAGGAGGATGGCGGAAAAGTGCCTCCGAGGCGGTTTATTTTTTACAAAAATTAAAAAATAAAATCGAATTTTTATTTTAGTATTATTTTTTTGGCCGTTGTTGCAATTTCGAGTTTAAAAAAAATTCGCAAAAAAGGAACAAGGTGTGTGTATATATATATATATATATATATATATATATATATATATATATATATATATATATATATATATATATATATATATATATATATATATATATATATATATATATATTTTTTTTTTTAATATGCTGTTTCATTGATGGGCTTCCTTACTAGTTAGTGCTGTATGCTAACAGTTTGTGCTTGCTGATATATATATATATATATATATATATATATATATATATATATATATATATATATATATATATATATATATATATATATATATATATATATATATATATATATATATATATATATATATATATATATATATATATATATATATATATATACACCTAGTTCTCAGAATAACGCCTAGATAGGCTCTCAGAAGTGTCGGGTAAATGGAAAATCGCGTGAAAAAACTAGTCATTTTCCATAGGAAACAATGATAAAGGGCATAGATACGTTCCAAACTTACATAGACACACCATGCCAAAGATATAAGATAAGTAAAAAACATTTTATTACTACATAGCAAAGCAGAAAGCCCTGTATCTATTTTTAAGAGTATAAAAAAGATATTCATATTCACTTTACAGCTAGAAATTAACATACATTACTGTACTGTACTCTATTATGCAGTGGGCAACAGTCATACAGTACACTGGGACATGCATGGTGGCCATGAGCAAGTAACTTATGCGATAGAAGAGGAGGAGGATGCAGGAGAACGAACCTCTATCTGCAAATGTAAACAAAGATAAAATAAAATTTATAAATAACCAAAGCAAGACTAAAAAAAGAAAAAAAAAATTAATTACGCAATGCCTAAATCTACCATATGACAGATTAAAAAAACTTAATCTACATTCTCTAGAGAGGTGCAGAGTTAGGGGGGATATGATTGAGGTGTATAAATGGTTTAAAGGGATTAACAAGGGTGATATTAATAGTTTTAATAATTCACGATCAAACCAGAACTCGTAATGGGTAATGGAATTAAGATTGATAAATTTAGGTTCAGAAGGGAAATTGGAGAAAATTGGCTTGGTAATACCGTAGAGTAGCTGATGCATGGAACAGGATTCCTAGTAGGATAATAAAAGCCAATATCTTAGACACCTTGAAATGTAGATTAGATAGACATATGACAGAGGTAGGGTGGGTGTATGTATAATGATGATGGTCTTTTCTTATCGTAATCCTCTTTGTACTCGTGGAAGAAGCGTCCGCGGGCACTTATTTACTATATATATATATATATATATATATATATATATATATATATATATATATATATATATTATATATATATATATATATATATATATATATATATATATATATATATATATATATATATATATGGGGGGGGCATTATTCTCGAAATTCGAATCTTTTTACTATTATTTTTTTTGGGCGTTATTGCAACTTCACGGATAAAGAAATCGCGCATAAAAAGGAACAAGGTGTATATATACGTGAATGACGTGATGATGATGTGTACATACTCCACAGCCAATGACAGCTTTACGGCTGCTTTTTGCGAGAGAAGAACATGGTAATGGGGAGTTGCAGTCGCTGTTTCTTCTTTTGTGCGAAGATGGTCTTGTAAGAAGTCATGGCATCGTCGATAATATTGCAAAAGGTCACCGAACGAACCACATTATCGTCATGCTCCTGCGACAGTTGCCGGAGTTCTTTCACCATGTTATACATGGCTGCCAGATGTTCGAGTGTAAGGCCTGGTTCTTCGACTTCTTCGTGCGTTTCCTCTAGTTGTTCTTCTCCCTCTTCTTCGCTCACTGATTTTGTCATTTCCTCCAAGTATTCATCAGTCAAAGGCTGAGAGTGGCAGTCGATCAGTTCATTCACGTCTTCGTGAGTCATATCTATAAAGCCTTCTACTCCTAGAAATGCAGCCAACTTCACAGCTTTCGCAACTGCTTGGTTATGGACTTTGTCAGGAGCGAATCCCTTGTTGTCGTAAATGACTTTGGGCCACAATTTCTTCCAGCTGGCATTGCTTGTGGCCGGCTTTACCTCTTTGATTGCATTCTGAATATTTTGAAGGCATGTAGCAATCGTGTACTTATGCCAGTACATCTTCAGTGCGAATTCATTGTCCGCATCCATGGAGTCAACCAGGTTCGCCAGGGCATTTCGTGTGTAGAGGGCTTTGAACGCACGAATAACACCTTGATTCTTAGCTGAAGCAATAATGTTGTATTCGGTGGCAGAAACTTTACTTGAACACCGTCATATTGGAGATCAGTTGTGTGGCTACCAGCATTATACATCAAAAGAAGGACTTGAAATTCAAGGCCCCTCTCCAAAAGATAAACTTTGACCAGACGGATAAAGCATTGTGACACCATTCCGATGTGAGGCTTTTCGTGATCCAGGCCTTAGGGTTATGCATCCAATAAACTGGCAGTAGATTCTTGCTTTTGTTCTTTAAAGCCCTAGGGTTCTTAGACTGTAAATAAGGCCAGGCTTTAACATATAGCCCGCAGCATTCCCGCACATGACGAGGGTAACGCAGTCTTTGTGCGCTTTAAATCCCAGGGCTTTAGCTTCTTCCTTGAAGAGAAAAGTGCGAGACGGCATTCTATTTCAAAATAACCCAGTCTCATTCATGTTAAAGACTTGCTCAGGAGCATATTCGCCCTCAGCGATAATTTTCTTGAAGTTGTTCTTTACATATTCTTCAGCTGCAGCTGTATCTGCGGAGGCAGCTTCACCATGCACCAAAACGCTCTTTAGCCCAGAGCATTTTTGAAATTTGGTGAACCATCCCTTGCTTGCAACGAACGATCGTGTCCTCAGTGGAGAATCGCTGGAGGGTCCTGGTTGTGGGTTGTCAATATCTTCTTCTCTCTCCCCCTCCTCACGGTCGCCACAGTCATCGTCGGGTTTGTTTGCAGTGAGTGTCTCATACAGCTTCTTCGCCTTTGTTTGTATGATACTGGTGTCTAAGCTAATGTTCTTCATCCTGCAATCAGCAATCCACAGGGCCAAAGCAGACTCCATCCGCACTATTATCTTATTGCGGAATGTTACGACCCTCTTCGCTGTTTTACTAAAAGTAATAGTAGCTGTTTTCCTGATATTTGCCTCGTCCTTTTTGATGTATCAAACAGTAGATTCGTTGATGCCAAAATGGCAGCCAACATCCGCGAACCTTCTTCCTTCCATCAGATGTTATGGTCAACATCTTCCTTTGCCGCTTAGGCTTACTACCAGATGCCTTAGAAGATAGGACACTTGGGAGGCATTGCAGAGGTTGAAATAAGAAAGCTTAACAAAATCACAAGCACAATGTATTAAGCAGCACAACATGAACGGCGCACATGTGAGTAGACTGAATGGGTGAGGCGAGACAATGGAAGATGCTGGGAGAATGAAGCTTCAATCAAGAAGTCAATCAGAGCTCATGATACAGAACATAAAGAAAAACCATTCTGTGCTTCGTCGTCTCCCACCCATCAGCCGATAGCATCCCATGTACTATCTCACGAAGGTGCGACCCTTTGCATTTTCCAAGACGCTAATACAGTGTACGCTATCATACAGTATTTTACATGGTGCAATAATGTGAATTACGTGTTTAAATTTATGTTTTTTACTATTTTTTACTGTTTTATTATTCTTAGGCTAGGAAATACTTATTTTATCAATAAAATAATGAAAATACTGGAAATTTTAATATGTACTATCTCACGTAGGTGCGACTCTGCGTTTTCCGAAACACCGATACTGGTATCGTATTTTATATGGTGCAGAGTTGCATGTTTATATTTAAGATTTTTACTATTTTTTATTGTTTTATTATTCTTAGCCTGGGAAATACTTTTTTTATATCAATAAAATAATGAAAATATTTTTTTTTTTTCAATAAAATAATGAAAATACCGGATCTTTTATTATTTCCACATATCGTGGATTCTCGCATATACAGTGCTCCCTCGTTTATCGCGGGGGTTTGGTTCAGGGACCGGCCGCAATAGGTGAAAATCCGCGAAGCAGGAGCACAATATATACATAGGTATTTTACATTTATTTTTACCTTTACTGTATAAACCCTCCCTGCACTGTTAACAAACCACCTTTTACTTTATTAATAACAGCGTGCAAGCGTAAACTTATATGAACGTGATATTATGAAGATTGATAAAAAACATTAAGACCAAACAGTAAACAAACTTTCGATACAATATCATCAGAGATATAGCATGTAGAGAATATATATATATATATATATATATATATATATATTTCATTTAAGTTTCCCATGTACAGTATGATATACATTTTCTTTGAACGAATTGTATACGTTTTCTTTTTCTCTCAGCCGACACTAATTACCTTAAGATTTCGTGCAGCATGGTCGATAGATAGAATAATGTTTACAACAAAGGAATGTTAATAATACTATAATCTTGAAAATTAGATAAACCCCAAATAGGGTGAGTAAATAAATATTTTATGAGTAAGATATTGTGCCTGAATAAGCATCAGCTGATACGGAGGCAAACAAACAAACAAACATTTATTTCAAACAGACGTACAAACAATGATGAGCCCTACATAATAATAATAATAAAAATAATAATAATAATAATAATAATAATAATAACAATAATAATAATAATTCTACAATCATCATCAAAGGACAATTATTGTCGCCAATTATAATAATAATAATAATAATAATATCTAAGGAGAATTATTGGATTAGACTTCATGAAAGTAATGTAAAGGTATATCAAAACCAAGCAGAGAATTGGATATTCATTACACATCTTTTATAATCCCTTCACATCTGACAGGTCATTACACTCTCCATCTCTGTTTCTCTTTACTTTATTAATTCTTCGTGACCAGGCCCTATAAAGGCTGTTCTATTTTATTATTTTTGGGCCCGTCCTGGTGTCTCAAAAAAATAAAGAAAGAAATAAAAAATATACTATATATATATATATATATATATATATATATATATATATATATATATATATATATATATATATATATATATTATTATTATTATTTTATTTTTCCTCGCCAAAAAATCCGCGATGCACTGAATTCGCGACAGGTGAACCGTAATATAGCAAGGGTTCACTGTACCCAGAAAAAAAATACATATCCTCGCCAAAAAAAAACCACGATGCACTGAATTAGCAGTAGGTGAATCGCAATATAGCGAGGGATTACTGTGTATATATATATATATATATATATATATATATATATATATAT